>JAAGAY010013068.1:0-12751 GCA_011801015.1 Ardeotis arabs | reverse complement strand
ATCTTGAGATGTATTGGGAAAGATTAAGAAATCAAGTGAGAATACCTCACAAAACAACCCCCACACCCCGCCTCAAACCCACCCCCCCCAAACAACAGCCACAAAAAAGGCTGCAGGAGGCAGGAGATAGTGGCTGTAGGTCAGAGGGAAACAGATGCAGACTGAAAGCATGATCGTTTAAATTCCTAAGGGAAGCTTACTTCCAGAACCTGTAGTTGATTTAAGTGGTGGCTCTGTCTCGGTGGTTGCCAAATAGCTGTCAAAACTACTGGTATGATTTGTTTCCTGTCACCCAGTCTCAGTGGGTTTACGGAGGCTGCTGTCTTCTGCCCCTTACTCCGTTAGCTCAATTACTAGAGATTCCTGATGCTAGTCTGAAAAATCTAGTTCCAGTGACTTTCCAACCATAACATTTTTCATGCATTTTCTCTTTAAAACAGTGCTGGGTTACTTCTGTCACTGTGCCTGTGTTTTCATTCCAGGCTTACCAGATGCGACCTTCAGTTATTTTCTTTGATGAGATAGACGGTCTGGCTCCTGTGCGGTCCAGTAAACAAGACCAAATTCACAGGTAGTATATCTTCTGTATCTACATAGAAGCTGCTTGATCTTTGTGAAAAGAAGACCACAACCTATTTAACTTTATGTGACACATTCGTTTCTCCTGAAAACGAGTAATTCAATGCTACTAAATTTCAGATTCTTTTTAATCAGTAATTGAAAACAATTCACTAAGAGTGTGATATGAGCACGAGGCCTGTGTTACGCATCATGTCTTAAAATGAGTCTTTTCCAATTCAAAGCTTGTCCCTTCTGAGTGATGATTGCAGAAGGTCATGTAGAACATAACAAAATTTACTAATGAAATGAAAATTATGTTCTTCTGTTAGCTCTATTGTATCAACACTTCTGGCACTTATGGATGGCTTAGACAGCAGAGGAGAGATTGTGGTCATCGGAGCCACCAACAGACTGGATTCTGTAGATCCTGCTTTACGAAGACCCGGACGCTTTGATCGAGAGTTCCTCTTCAGCTTGCCAAATAAAGAGGTCAGAACGTAAACTCAACCTTAATGCTAAGATGGCAGAGCCCATCTTTACAACAAAACCACCTCACAATTGAGGATCACGGAGCAGTTAAAGTCAAAGCCAGTACTGTACAACTTGGAGAAGAGGGCTATCTGGAGACACTGTATTGTACTGTGGAGGGCAGGTCTGGTACTGAACAGATATGATTAAGATGATTTCAGCAAGTAGTTAGTTCTAGCATTAGTTTTGGTTTCACTGTGAGCAGTCAATAAAATGGCATGCTGCCAGGCCCTGAAATGTTGAAGAAAGAATGAATGTATGAATTAGCTATACATTAGCGCTAGCTCATCTTGAAAATGAAAGAAATGGTGTGCATGCAACAATTCCTTTTTGCTAACAAAAGCAGGAATGGCAGAAAAGCAAATTTGATGAACTAATGACCATGTCACCATGAAATTTTGCTAAATTTGAGAGACTTTGATGAAATATCTCAATTTGAAGACAAGTTCTTTACTACATTATTTTTCCTCAGGATCATTAGGTCTCACACTTGTGGAAACTTAGTTTTTATGGAAGCTATAAATGCCTTTTATCTCACTGCAGGCCCCCAGAAAGAGTTGAATGTAACAAACTGGGAATTATTAAATGTCCCGCTTGAAAAAGCAGAGACCATATTAACTGAACTTTAAAATACCTACAAGTTTAGCAGATAAGAAAAGTATGTGGACTAATGTAAGGGAATTGGAGGGTTTGTGTTGTTGGTTGTTTGGTTTTATTTTGGTTTTTGGGTTTTTATTAAGAGAAAACTTAGGACAAAGTAAAATGCAACCATTTTGTTTCCAGGCTAGGAAAGAGATTTTCAAGATTCACACACGGGACTGGACCCCTAAGCCATCGGACACGTTTCTTGAAGAGCTAGCTGAAAGATGTGTGGGTAAGTTTGAAAACAAAGTGAGTGACTGCATGTGACTGAATCCTAAGGGATGTGAGCTTGTACCAGGCAGTACCCGAGCTCTTGTGCCTTGCTGCAAGGTGAGGCAGTGAGGCAGCTGGCACGCCTTGGGAGAAAACAGTTAGATGCTTCTTTTCTTTCCGTTTGCTTTTTGTCTCTCAGGCCATTGAATGGGTTTTGGGCGTCTTCCTCAGGAGCAAAGTTCTGATTAGGAGCCTGCTTCCTAAGTGCAGCCTGTCAGGCTGCGAGCCATGTAACAAAACTTCTCGGCAGTGCAGTAACCCTTTAAATTCTCTCTTAACCCGTCCATTTTTGGCTGCATGCAAAGTCTTTCAGTGTTGCACTTTGGAAACCTTGGCCTTGACTTCTGTGTTGCCCAACACTGACATAACATGATTCTTCTTTTGTTTGTTAGGATACTGTGGTGCTGATATTAAATCCTTGTGTGCTGAAGCTGTCCTCTGTGCTTTGCGCCGCCGCTATCCTCAGATATACCAAAGTAGTGAGAAACTGCAGTTAGATATCGCTTCTATTAAGGTAACAGCACAGGATTTTGTCACGGCTATGCAGAAGACTGTTCCAGCTTCACAGAGGGCTGTGGCTTCACCTGGGCGAGCGCTATCGCCTGTTGCAAAACCACTGCTGGAAAACACGCTAGCAAGAATTTTACAAGCCTTGCAGAGAGTATTTCCCCATGCAGAGCTTGCGCTAAAGAAGGACCAACAGCAAGGTATAACAATAACATCTACTGCTTTAAAATTCTGCCAAAGCAAGAACTTCTCATTTGTGCAATCAACAGAAACAAACCTCTCAGCCGTAATGACAGTAGAGTTTTGTAATAGGCACGGAGATGCCTTTATTTGGGGAATATCGTGCATGGTTTTTATTCTGGGTTCTCAACTGAAGTGCTGGATGGAGCTGTGAAAGACTCGCAGTACGCAGTAGAGAGCTATGCGTTCTCTACTAGAGCACCCTGTTTCTGACAGTAGCTGACATCGTATTTATCATTTGTAGAGATGGATGGAAGGTTTACTGCATGAGGCACCTCTGTCACAAGAAATGTTTAAATGTGGGGAGAAGGGCAGTTTCACATGAATGCTTCTAATTCCTGTCTGAAGAATGTCAGGACCACAGTACAAGTCTAAGTGGCTTAAGCCAAATACTGTTTTAGCTATCATGTTTTTTAATCATAGTCTCTTAATTTAAATGGCGGTGGATCACACTGTCCCCGTGCATGTGAGATCAGAATGTTTCAGTAGTGTATACGTCGGGGCTTGGCTTGCATAGCTTACGTGAGCTCACGTTCCTGACTGCATCAGCCCCGATCAGGTTTAGTCTGTCAGTCGGTGAGAGCAAATAAACTGATGAACTCGCTCCGCTCCTGGTTAGTGGAGATCCATGGCTAGGTATTATGCTAATGCCTTGAGAATATCGTACCAGTCTTACTCCCAGTAGAGCTGGGAGATACATTTGCATTGGTAAAACAAAGGCAGAAATCCACCACCAAAATAAAGGAGAGAGGCTAGGGGACTGGTAAGCGCATCCCCTCCCTGTTGTCTGCCTTCCGTGATCTCCTCCTTGGGTGATCTTTGAGGAGCCTTATTTCAAAGGTGTGTTGGGCTGTGCATTGTGACTCACTAGTCCTTAGACCAAGGGAAGTCTGTGGCCATCACATTCACTTAATTCCCTCTCTTCCGGTGGGGGAACCTGCTCCAGAAAGAAGTGGCCTTGTTGGGTTTTTCAGGTGCCTCAGAACTACAGAAGTTGTTCCTAATCACCTTCATGCTAAAGGAAAACAACCTCCAAGCTTTCACCAACAGAGAGATACAGCTTATGCAAATCATGGGACTTAGGACAGATTGTAGAGACTTGTGCAATCTCCTTAGGTCTGTGGTAGGAAGAACTCTTTGGAAAGTAGCATTCAGCGCGTGCCCTCAAATCAAGAAATACAAGTTAAGAGGTTTCCAGCACTGATTTAGAAGCTGTATTAACGCGAGAGGGAGATATGGACTACTCAGGAAAGTTAACAAACCTCTCTTGTCTTTCAGACAGCTTAAGTCATCTTTTAAGAAATTATGGCATTGACAGTGCTGAGGAGTCACCATCAATCTCTGAAGAGAAGCCAACGCATAAAGTGCCTGGTAGAGAAGGGGGAAAATTCCTCAATTTTAGCAGGTCGATTTTTGTCCCTTTTATGTTTACATTTTTAAGATGGCTGTGTCTGTAAACAGTTTTGGCTTGAGGGGTGCTGGGTGAAGGAGTAAAGTGTGTGCGTGGGGATCAATATTTGCATAAGGAAGCAAGCGTGAGGATCCAGCTGAGCACTAATGTTCTAATGGAGTCCTCTGCCATAACCCATCCAACTGAACAGCCCAGCCCTCTTTTCCTAACTCCAAGCGGTCCACAGACTATTACACCTTGTGGATTTAAGCCATGGTATTCCTTGAAAGACTCAAGGCTGCGGAAATGTGCTGTCTGTCCTCTTAGCTTAAAAAACTCCTGTGGATTTGTGTAGCCGTGGTTTTGCCCTTCTGATTTCCAAAACTGTGAAACCAGTAGCAAATTATGGAGCAGAAACAAAATTGAGAAATGGTGTGCTAAAACACTGTGAGACAAACTGAAACCACGTCTGCAATTTGTACCTTTAACCTCCTAAGTTTATGTGAAGTTTATGTCAGGTAAGAGCAAACGTGTTTCAGTGCCCACATGCATTTTTTTCTAGAAATGTTGTTCTGCTCCAGATTTCAGCTCAACCTGACAGCTGTAGGGATCTCACAGTTACTTGAACTCAAGACCTACTGAAAATGGGTGTGTACGGGCGGTGAAGAGATCCAGATTGGTGTGTGCTGAGAGACAGAGAGAGTTGTTATTCTCTCCCATATCAGGTTACTGAGCAGTGGTGGTGTGTGTATGTAGCTGGACAGTCACTGAAGCATAGAATCAGCTCCTCTGTGTGATTTAAGGGCTTTTACTTAACCCAGCCAAAAGCCTAGCAGACACGCTGGGGATTGGCAGGATGTCTTAGGGGAAGCACGGTACAAGGTTGTAGGAAAATGGGTTTTGGTAGTCTTGCCGATCACAGGCCAGCTTATTAGTTGCTGGAATATTGAGAGTATTTATTAAAAATTAAAAATGTGTATAGGAAAAAAACTTTAGCATCTGTGTGCCCATTCATGACTTCATTTTTACACTTGTTTTCTTCTGATTGTTCTAGAAATGCTTATTACCAGCCAACATCTTGCAGGCCACGGTTGTTACTAGTTGGAGAGCCAGGATATGGGCAAGCTTCTCATCTGGCACCTGCAGTAATACATGCCCTGGAAAAATTTCCAGTTTATACACTAGATCTATCCATTTTGTTTGCTAGCGTGACATCACCGGAAGAAACATGTGCACAGGTATCTTTTTTCTCTTCAATCTCACAGCATCCATGAACTCTACATAAACTGGTAGAGTCAGCAGAATTCACTGTTAATGGAGGTGGCCTGGTTTGAATGTGCTGTTACGTTGACTTCTGTCTGAAAATCCACTTTTCTTCTGGATTGAATGCTACCAAATAAGGATGTTGTAGATGGCCATATCTGCCATTCCAAGCTAAACAGCGAGCATGTTGCTAGCAGCTCAGGAAGCTGGCAGGTGCTGCTAAGAAACCCCCCTTGATGGCAAGAAATCCTGCCGGTCTCGATGGGATCCAGAAAGTTGTTTTCATTGCTTCTTAAGACTCTGTGCTCCCAGTTGATGGCTCTGCATCAGCCTGACTGCATGTAATGCACTTTTTGTAGCCACCTTTTTTCTTTTATTTGTAAGGGAGTCAAGGTTTTAGGGAAAAGAAGTGTTTCTTTTTTTACATAGACATATCCATAGACAGCTTCTGCTGCTGCAGTACAGGCAGTAAAAGCATTAGAATTCCTGGAACACTTATATTTGTACACTAGTGTGCTTTTCTTAACTACAAAAATTAGAAGCAGATGTAGTGCTGTCTTCCTTTTTACGTTTAGGCAGGAAATCGATTTTGTTGTTTCACATGCCTGTATTAAAATAGTCTGACCTTTAGTAGCAGCATTTGAGAGCTGAATAAGTACGGACAGACGCATTACATGACTGGACACTCATTGGTCACATAAGAGGAACAATCCTTTTTTGTTATGTGATGATTGCATCTGCGGTCATATAACTACCACGGCTAGTCGCTGCCTGGGTATACTACATGCACTTCCCATCCTGTGAGGGGAACTCCCTGAATATTGATCATCTGAAAGGGTGCACAGAAAAATTTATCATGTGGAAGTACTGTTGCCACTTCCCTCTTGCAGTGGATGCATGTCCTCTTTTGTGACTGAGGCACCATCTGTAGGCAATGGCTTGTGGTCTTCCAAAGCACGTGATCTGGTCTGACGGATCCTTTGGTCCTGAGAGGCTGTAAGTGATTAAGCTGTTCAGGCAGGCTGAAAAACTGCTCACCTCTTATAAAAATGTACTTGAAAGTAGGAAATGTAACCAGGCTTCTTTTACTGTGTCAGTCTTAATCTTTTAACATAGGTCTTTGTTTAGAGTGTGCTCCAGACTGACTTGGATATGTGCCCACTCTGAATTGAAAATGGTGTAGTCGCAGTCTTGTAGCGATTTACACAGACTAATCTATCTTGTTGAAGGGTTAGTCTTGTTTTTTTAGGCACACCACCACACCAGCTGTGTTGTTGAGGCTCTTCAGGAGTTATCTTACACCCAAGTAGTTTTGAACTCAGGCAGAGATTCAGGTCTGTTTCTGGCTGTAGCAATGTCTATATTTGAGTCAAAGTGAACAATCTGCCTTATTGTTAAGGAGTTGTTCTTTTGTTGGTGTGTTTTGATGTTTACGCTTCATGTCCTCCTATTTCATAAGACACTTTGACTGATATGTAGTTATTGATTAGCCTATTCTACATCGTTTAGTTTTCTTATCCAGGCTTTCATTTTTCCAGTTGATGCGAGAAGCTCAAAGAACAGCACCAAGTATCATTTATATCCCACATATCCATTTGTGGTGGGAGGCTGTTGGACCTACACTGAAAGCTACTTTCACAGCACTACTGCAGAACATTCCAACGTTTGCTCCAGTTTTGCTGCTTGCAACATCTGATGTGCATTACGCAGATCTCCCAAAAGAGGTATTTCTGTCGATATTCTTCTCACTTTCTTGCTCAATTTCTTCTTCTTTGTAAATCCTTTAAGCGTTGCAGTACTGTGCAATGGGAAAAAGATATTTTGACTGAAAAGTGAAAGAGATATTTTGACTGAAAAAGTACAGTGGTCACACTGTTAGTGATGGAACATAATTTCAAATTCAAATTCTTTACTCAAAATTCCAATTTCTTTCTTTGTAGAGGTGAAAGCTTTTCAAACTAGAAAGCTAAGTTGCAACTTCTGTTTAAGTAACTTGGAAATCATTGTACACCTTAACAAAATTCAGTACGAATACGTGCTTAGCTTCCTAGGTGTCAGCTGAACCCTGCCTGTTCCCTCTAGAGCTGCCATTAAGACTCAAAGCAAAGGACAGCAAGGCAGGTAAATACAAAAGCAGCAGTCTTGGATGTGGTGAATGTCACCGCTTCATCAGCGTCTCATATGGACCCTTCATTGAGCTTTAACTCTAGAGGTGTTCTTTAGAGAAGATGTTTTAATTTGCCACGCTAACCTAAGGAAAATCTAGCCTTTTAAGGCCAAGGAGATAGCTTGTCACAGTGTGCCTTACCCAGATGACTGTTCCGTCTAATTTAGAAAGGTACTCATCTTCTGGGAACAGACTACGAATTTGTGTGGCTTTGTATCTGAAATATCTTTTCACCTCATGCTTTAGATACAAGAATTGTTTATTAATGATGATGAAGAAGTTTTCAAAATCCAGCTGCCCAGTAAGGAAGAAAGTAGAAGGTTTTTTGAGGACTTAGTTGTAAATCAAGCTGCTAAACCTCCTGCACCAAAAACCAATGCAGGTGAGGATATTCTACATGTAAAACTTTGCTAGCTGTAAGTAAATGGCTATACAGTATTTGCTGTGGTGGTGATTTTCTATCAGTAATTTTTCATCTGCTTGTACTTGAGTACCATAAATTGACTAAAGGTTTCTGATTAATTCAAGCTCATCGGACACTGGAAGTACTGCCTGTAGCACCGCCACCTAAGCCTCAGCAGCTGACAGAGGAAGAGAGAAGACAGCTGGAGGAGCAGGAGGAGGATACACTGCGTGAACTGAGGCTTTTCTTAAGGGATGTGACTCAGAGACTTGCTGTTGACAGACGTTTCAGAGCATTTACAAAGCCTGTTGACCCGGAGGAGGTACATTAGTGTTGATCTGTAACACCATTTTATCTGTGATTGTGGGGGGGTGTGTGTGTGCGCGTGCGTCTGTGTTCATAATTTCTCGGTGTTTGTATTTCTCAGCGTTTGTGTGCTCTTTCTGGGAAGGATTCTCTTTGTTTCTGGGACTGTACTATTCTGATTTCTCAAGAAGCAGGAAGTGAGTTTGGCTTTTACTTTTGCTGACTGCTTGAGGCTCTCAAATGTCTGTTATTTGAGTATCCACTGAAAGCCCCAGGTTCCTTCTGAAACGTCTTTAAAACTTGAGAATATTTCAGTAGGAAGGGAACTACAGTGATCATCTAGTCCAGCTGCCAGTTAGACCAAGTGCCAACACGGTTTTCTCAAGGAAAGGCTTTGATCTGTCGGCATGTTACAGCACTGAAAAGCAGAGAGATCTGCTTCTTTAGAATTGTAAACAGTATCGATAGGACTGTTTAAATAAAGCTCTTTAATTGACTGTCAATCGTTTCTGTGAGAACAGGAGAAGAAGCAGCAGTTTTAAAAGCCAATTTTAAGATTCCATTCTCTGTTTCATCTGAGCCTGGTTTCTTCTTCCTTCCATGCACTTCTTGGGTCTCTTTTTACCGTTGAATTTATTGAAGAAGTCAAAGCCAGGGATGTATACTTCAAAGTCAGCTGTAGTTTTAATAGTCAGCCTTGCGTTTCAGCAAGTCCTGTTCCCCTGAGTGTCCACGAACTTGTCTTTCCCTTTACTTCTAGTTTACTTCTAGATGGGAATAATCTAAACAAACATAGATGTTCTCATCTGAACTATCATTAGGCTCTTTTTATGTTCTGAGTAAAGAAATGGGCACCTCTGGATCCAGTTACCTCCTTCTGAAGTAGATGCCTGGGACAGATACTTCAAAGGTGCAATTCCTGCAGCCTTTTTCTCGCCACCAACAGCAATGAGAACCTTGGGTGACTTTGCCGAGAAAGGTTTCTTTGCTGTGATTTTCTGCAGCAAAGTGAAATGAAGCCCACTCTGGGTGTTTGTTCCCTTCTCTGCCCCACACATGCTGCTGACCTCCCTGCTCCTTTTTTGCCCTCTTCTGGTGTGGCTCTTCAAAGCCAGTCGAAATAGCCCTTCTGTTTTCAAGAAGTAACTGGTTCATTTCTGCATCTTCAGATGTGTCTTTATTAAATACTCGGGGTTTTTAAGAATTCCTTTGTTTGACTTTATGAAAATAATTAATTTTTGTAGACAGTGTGTTAAATCTCTGAGCATGTACATTTCGTTTGTAGGTACCCGATTATGACACAGTTATTAAACAGCCCATGGACCTTTCGACAGTTCTCTCTAAAATTGACTTGCACCAGTACCTCACTGCAGGAGACTTTCTAAGAGATATCGATCTCATCTGTAGCAATGCTTTAGAGTACAACCCAGATAAAGATCCTGGAGGTGAGGATGTGTTTTTATTCATAATTTGGAAAACTTGAAAGCGTATAACGTGCTAAATGAGGTCTGTGGACAGCAGACTTGGGATTAGATCATTTGAAATGCTCTCCACAGAGAGCATATCTCGCCAGATTGTAAATATCGTAGCATTGAACTACTTGGGCATGCAATGGCGATAGAAGTGCTGACCAGGAACTAGTGCTGTTGCTTTAATAGTTAACTTTTCTGCTGTTCTGCTGAAAATAGTCACAGAGATCATCTTTCAGAACCTACCTATGAAAAAAGCAAACGCTTTCTAAGTCATCCAAATAAAGGATTTGATGGGCTGGCAGAAAATACTCAGTTCTGACTGTAAAATTTCAGATCGTCTCATTAGGCACAGAGCTTGCACTCTGAAAGATACTGCATACGCCATAGTGAGGGAGGAAATGAATGAAGATTTTGAACACAGATGCAAAGAAATTAAGGAATCTCGTCAGAAAAGAGGTATGTGCTTTCACGCTAAGGACATGAAATAAATGTGAGAGAAATCCAGAGGTCGTTCATTCATTCAACATACTTATGAAGTTCAAGTGCGGTGCTGGGTTTGCAATGTAAAACACTGGCCTTGGTGACCCAACTGACTTTTAGTGGCTCCTAAATTGCTACCTCTTGAAGTCAAAAATGTTGTACATGGCAGTGTATCAATACTGGGGATTTTACCATTGACTTCACCCAGATGCTTTGTGCAGGACTCCGTGAATACAAAGAATGGTGGGTCTTTCTGGAAAGCCAAAAGCCTTCTTTTGAACAAGGTTCACTGAATCAGAAAGCATAGGAGGTGTAAGTCTTCATGGACCATTTTTTCTCCAGCAAATATGCCCTTAAAATTGTCTCTCTAACTCCGCCCAACGTGTGTTTAGCTTTTGACGTTTACCAACAGATTTGAAGAAGGGCTCATCTCCAAATGCTTTTCTCCTGTTGGTCTACATTAGTTCACATAGTCAGACAGTAAGCAACTTCACCTAATAACCTTGCTTTTCAGTAAAACTTCCTATCTAAAGTCAGAATTTTCTGCTCGTAAAATCTTGAGCTTGATGGTTTTGGGAATGAAATTCTGAAGCTGGCTTTTAAAAATCTAATAGCAGATTGACCTCGTTAACTTGCAACTCTTTCTCTAGACATAGGTAGAGGAAGAACCGCTAAGGTCTTGGTTATGTTCTGGATTACTTTTTCTGGTATATCTTTGTAGAGAGGTCAAAAAGAAAACGCAGAAGGAACAAAGGGTCTTCAGGTATCGCCACAAAGATGACGAAATTTCAGTTCAGTGAAGAGCAGAAAGTTCCAGAAGACCAAAATGAAGTAGAGATTGATATAGAGTCTGCAGAAAAAGACGTTTCTAACACAGACTGCAGTGAAGGTGAGTCCACACAGGATTTTTCTATGGAAGAAAATGAAAATGTGCTTCCAGAACAATGGGAAAATGGGAATGATCTATTAGGTTTCAGCCTTCTTTAATTCCATTCTGTTATTTCTGGTGTATCTCTCTAAAAGCAGGACACAGTGTTTCTTGCATGATGATGCTGCCCCTGTAGTTCTGCTAGCCAAACTCATGTTTTCCTGCAGATGATGGTTTTTTGATTCCCAAGTTTGTTTTTCAAGCTGTACCTAAACTCCTTCACTTTCTTTGCTTGCATGAGTCTCTTCCCAGTCATGAGCAGCGTAAGGTAAAAAGCTGTACTTCAAGCACTGTGGACCCAGAGTCACACGTGGAATGTCACGTCCTAATGTTTGTAATGCAAGATGTGTTTCCTCATCTAAATTACTCTGGAGTTTTACCGTGCAGTGCCATAATGTCAATCCAACTCTGTTTTTTTCCTGTTTTTAACTTGCCTTTTTCTCTAGTGCTTTTTTTTGTGTCTAAGTTTTTAATTTTTATGGAGCTGTGACTTTTTCCAGAAAGAAAGTAAAAGTCCAGCATTTCTCAGTGAAAAACTGGTAACAGTTCTGTCTCTGTCATTGCAGAGAGAGACTGCGTTGAAGGGACCAGACACTTCACTGACATGGTGTCCCAGGTAAACAGAAATCCTGACTTCAGAAATTTCTGTCATTGCAGATTCGTGGGCACGCCGTATGAATCGTGCGAGGCGTTCTCAGGGAGAAGAGCAACAGGCGATAAGCATTGAGAACGCAATGGAAGTTCTCACACAGCCAGTGACTGTGGATCACGATGAGCTCAAAGTGAGTCTGATGTCAATTTTGTTCACACTCGAGTAGGACATTGTCGTGCTACGTGCACAGTTGTAAATGGAGTCAGTTGTTAACCAATGGCAATTAAAATAATGTATGGGAAGGATCGACAGCTTGTGAAATAATTCAGCCTGTAATGGGCTCTGACTGATGTGTTTCCACACCTGCTGTAGCCTGCTGTTCTTGCTTTTGGTGAACTCCATTTTAGGAGACTGGCTTCTCTTCCTGATCTTTAAATTAAAAGGGCTTGTTGACTTTTAAACAGACCACTGACAACCTGCTAGGACTGTTGGCTATTAGTGTCTTAACGGTTTTTATGATGGATTTGGAGATGGTTTTGGGTTGGTTTTTGCATGTTTTCATTCATCAGGAACCTGAAAAGGACCTTTATTTCTAGCAGTGATGACTTTAAACCTGAAGCGACTGGGTTGACATAAAGCTCATTGTGGATAAAATATTAATACCTACTTTTTAAAAATTCTATCACAATCCAGCGTTGGAATTTTGCATTCATACCGCTACAGTGTCCTAATGGTTTTCCAGTCCCTGGCAGGAGAGAAGTTGCTCTCCTAAGCTACAGCTGGGGAAAGGGTTAAAAATGGGCCTAGCTGCAGGGGGTAAAAGAGGTTCCTTTGCATGACTTGGAGAGGGTAGAAGGAGCTGATCTTCAGGGGGTGTTGCAGTGAGGAAAATGAGGGAAGCTGCTAGGCTGGACTGCTGGCCGTTGGCCAAAGCCAAGGAGGGCTGCTGTTTACCTGCCATGATGAGGAAGGGAGGATTGCATGGATGTTACCCCTGTG
>JAAGAY010013052.1:4013-17467 GCA_011801015.1 Ardeotis arabs | reverse complement strand
AAAGAGGAGGGAAAAAAAAAAAAAAGAATGGAGGAAAAGGTATAATGAGAAAAAAACCCAAAACTGTACAGTTCCTTGCAGATTTCAAAACATACGCTATTAAGAAATACCTTAGTAGAATCCAGTGATTAAATCTTTAAGTATCAGAACGTTTAAAAGTCAGGTTTTAGTTGAGTAGAACACTAACATGCACGCCCTAGGCAATTTGGACAAACACTATGTCATCATAGTTAAAACGACACATTGACACTCACATCTACATGGAAGATGAATACAGGTATTAATGGTACACACAAAATATGTTTTTATACCCATACCCACGTATCCCTGTGGCGCACCAGGTACCTCCTGTCTACAAAATAAGTACGTTAAAAGCAGAACCGATCGACTCTGGTGTTTCAAACAGCAACTAAGACCTAAACACAAAATTCAGCATATCTTTATAGCGAAGGAGGTCCATCCACAAAACACTCAGCCTCCGCTATTTGAGCCACACATATCCAGTTAACGAAACAGCTTATGCCGTTAGCAGCAATTGCACCAGCCAGTCAAACTTTGCTCTCCTGCTACTACCCCTCGCACAGGTTCATTTACTGCGCGCTACACTAAGTGCGGTAAGTTGTGTCTGTGCGAAAACATCGAGAAAAGCAAGACTTTTCACGAATCGAACCTATTTAAACGCTGCCACAGCATATGCCATAGCTGCGATGTAACTCAGAAGGCTGAAAGAGAACTAGTAATGATGAAAACCAAAGTGTCTGGCAAAGGCTTCTAGAAGCGCTGGAGAGCACGGCTAATTAAACTTTGTTTGTTTACGGAACCGTCTGACGAGCACACAGCTCTCTCTACTTATAAACACACATCCTAAACGCGATGTCGAGCACCAAGTGCAGTGCCTCGCTCTGCTCTTTCGGGAAGGGCGGCAAAGAGGGAAATAACCACCTGCAAGCAAAAAGGTGTCGGTGTGAGGTGCGGCACATTATTTCCTTAATGCGTACAACGCCCCCCCCCCCCCAAACCTGCGACCCCAGGCGGGCCGGGGGCGACAGGGCCTCAACGGACAACGGGGCGCTGCCACACCCCCGCGGGCTCGGCACCCCGTCCCCTCACCATGGTGCTCCAGCCGGCCCCGCCCGCCGCCGCCGCCGCTCCAGCCGCCCGGCCCGGCCCCGCTCCCAGCACATAAATCCGCCGCCCCTGGCGCCAGGCCCCGCCGGCTCCCGCCCGGCGCACGCCTCGCCGCCGAGGTCAAGCCAGGACCCCCGCCGGCCCGAGGCCCGCTTGAGGTGGCCAACACACAGCCTGCGCGGACGGGGCAGCGGAAAGCAGAGACCGAGCCGCCCTGGCCAACCCCGCGCCTGCCGTTCCGCCTCCGAGAACGGAGGGGAAGGCGGTGAAGGGAAACGCCCGTCGGGGCGCAGCGCCTGCCGGTTTCTTTGCGTGAGTCCTGTCAGGCGCTGCACGGGCAGCCGGCACCGGCGCGACCCCGGACCACGTGACTCCGGAGTCCGCTCCCAGCCCTGACTTCCCTAGTCGACCCGGCGGAATACAGCGGGAGGGAAACGGGGACGCGGCGGGGGAAAGGGGGGAGACTCAGCGGCGTAACGAAGGGAGCGGGGACGGGGAAGGAACACCGGCCGAAAGTACGGGGCGAACGCATGCGCTATGGTCGCTTCCCGCCACCGGGCGGGCAGCCCAACGCGCATGCGCAGAGGTGGAGGAGGAAGCCGGAAGTGCTGCTGGGGCGGGGGGCGCCCTCCGCTCCCCCCTCGTTAATGGCGGCCGTTAACGGCGATTCCGGAGGGGGCCGAGGGCCTAGCGAGTCCTTCCTAAAAGCTCTTCCGCGCCTGGAGGGACCTGCAGGTAGCCCTGAGGAGAGCGGGGCCTGCTGCGGCCTCTGCGGGGCACGGCGGTGTCTGTATTTTTAATAAAAAATATCTACCTACACCTGTTGGTGTCTTGGCAAGCTTTACCTGCCTTTCCCAAGAGGGCGTTTCACAGCGGATCTAACTCTCGCTCCACAGACAAATACCCAGGAAAAGATAATTTAGTAACATCTTAACAACTGTCGTGGAGACTTACAAAGTGGTGTTTTTAATTGTTCCTTTGAAATGTGTGACAGCTAAATGAAAAACCCGACAAAGCCTGCTCAACGTCACAATAAAAAAAAAAATAATAGAGCAAACAGACTTCAAAGAAAATCCTCTCAGATACTAGAGATTATAGCACCAAGGACAAAGACAAAACAATTCTGACGTATTCATTCTAGTCAACAGGCCTGGGGTTTCCCAGTTTATTAACATTAATTTAGTGGCGTTTGTGGCAAAGGTAGCGTGGTAGAGAAGAGCGCTGGCAATTTACGAAAAGCATGAATTCTAAAGGCATTCTGTTTACACCATAAATCATACGTTCCTGGCATGCAGAGATTATTAAGGAAAACTAGTAAGTTCTTTAAAAAGCAAGGTTACAACTGAAAAGCGTTCGTCTTCTTGTTAGTGGAGGAATAGTAAGAGATCAGATACGTTTGGAGAGCAGCAGGTGTGAGACACATTTAACACTTTTGAATGTAAAGTCTCAAAAGCGTATGCCTTTTAGAGGAAATTCCGACTTACCTGTGGAACTTCTTGGCGTGAGATTTCATTGCTGGAAAGATTTTGGTGGCATTTTCTTAAAAAAATAGGATTGAAATTGATAACAAGCAGAGCTGTTTCATTAACTGGAACAAGAATGGCGTATTGGTTGCCTTGAACTCTAACAAGCGTGGGTTTAGAGCAGGCAATTTTAAGAATCCTGGTAGAGCAGACACAGCCTCGCTGCCCGTGCTGCCCGGATACGAGGCTGGGTTAAGCAGAACACGTATGCCTCGTTCTTCAGGAAACAGGCAAGGTTCTGCCAAAACACCTAGATGTCTCTAGACTGTCAGCTTCTCCGTTCTCTTTATTCCACGTTGCTAAACTCTCCTTTCCTCCAGGTTACCATTTCCTCCCCTACACCAAGTGTTCTTTAACCTCCACAGGAAAAAAATCAATTTTTTTGCATAACATGCAACATGTTATATAGCAGCTAGCATGACTTAAACTCTACTTCAGGTCTAAGCAGACGTAAGCGTGCCGGTTTTGCTGGATGTATGCTGAGATCACATCATTAGGCGTTCAGAAAAATTTTCTATGTGTAGGAAGGAGCAGGACTCGCAACTCTGACGAGCTCTGAGAAGTTTTTATTTCCAATCTCTACAAGCTCCTTCTTTAAGCGTGGCATTAGGGCTGATCACTGTCCCACCTTCTTTATGAAGAACATTTCCACTGCTGTTATTCTGCTGCCGTGGCCACACAAGTGATGACTTCCAGCAAAGAGAGTGAGGGAGACAACATAATCTTAATCAGATTTAGTGAAAAAATATCTAAACAGGGTCCTCAGCCTTCAAAGTTCGTCCTGATGTGACAGTTAATTTGTTGTCAAGGATCGTCCTCGCTTTTGTGTCCAGCAGACCTTTACGTCATTGGAGCTGTAAAGGACACTGAACAAAGCTGAGGCACAACTGTTTCGCATCTCCAACACAGCTACGTTATGAAATAACTTTGCGCTCTCTGATAGAGTCTTGCTCCAGGCAAAGGTAAACTCTCAAGGAAACAGAGAGGAGGAAAACTTCTCTCAAGGACGTTCCCTTTTTCAAGTCAGGTGCTAAGGAGAGCTAATTTCATGGTTATCTGCGGGACAGTACTTTCCTGTCAGGAGCTGGGGGCAATTTGGTGACTCATCATTTGAAAGTGGTAAGATGGTAAGAACATTTCTGAAGATGCATTTTATCTCGCAGCGTACCACACGGCAAAAAGCCCAAGATATATTCCTCTGGAAAATGAGCTGGAAGGAGCTGAAAAGCTTAACAGACACTTGAGAAGTCTGCGATGTAGTGCTAAAGCAGGGCAACCAAGCTGCCGAAACAAAATTTTAAAGACAATATTTATTTTATTATAATACCATCTGCAGTTCCTAGATGACAGGACAGTAAGCAGACGGTAAGTTTAGATCAACAAAAGCCAAGTCACCTAATTTTAAAAACAAACAAACAAACAGAAAGAAGTTACTTAGCAATATTTTAGGGGAAGTTGCAGGAAAGAATAAGAGGGCCACTGCCTACAATATGCTGGGATTTGAGTTGTCTAGCATAAATCAAAACATAAAATATACTAGAAGTTTCCTGTGTTCTTCTGAGTCAAGCAGAGAGACATATTTGAGGAACCTCTTCTTCCAGCTGCATGATTGTTATTCCACAAAGGATGGTTAAGAGCTGCTTGAAGAAATAATGAAGGGAACAGCAAGAATGAATGTCATTGCAGTGTGTTCTGTTTATTCTTAACTTTCCAATTTTTGGCACATTTTCCATTTTTGTAAGATGAAGACTATTAGGAGATTCACTTAAAGGCTAATTCGACACGTGAGAGGATATTGAAGAAAAATGGTGGCAAAACCATCAAAATCTGTTTCACAGAGAGCTCATTAGTTTCTTTTTTTGGAAGACAGCATGGCAAGTTTCCATTTAGATGAAGAGTTCTGAATCTTCTGAGTAAAATAAAAATATTTCCCAGCGTCTTAAAGTAAAAACATTAGCATACCAGATGGGAGGAGGTTTGGTTGGGTGGTTCTTTTGACTTAGGTGGCTGCTCAGGTTGTTTAAACTAGTTCTGTGGACAGTGAGGCTAATGAAGCTTGGTTTCCTGTGGATTTCTGTCTCTTGATTGATAGATTAGAAATGCAAGTTTCTATTTTAAGACTGTGTCTGTTTGGGATGTTTACGATGTCTCTGGCCTACGCACAAGCAATGTAATTATAATTGAGAAGTTTACTTTACAAATTTGCTTGATGCCGTCCAGTAGGTTCCAAACGGAATGAAAAATCACTTACCAGCATACAAGCAGGCAGATTCACACATCCATATGAGTTTACATAAAACAACACTGTAGGACCATATATGCCTTATTTCCTTAGATCAGACCCAAAAGAGAACACTTGCATTTGTGGCAGCAGTGTGTTCATTCCACCAGTTTTACCGTGCCGTAAGACAGAAAGTTACGACTACAAAGGCTGTGTGTTCATTTTTGTGTGCGTGTTTGTGTGGTAAGTTGCCTCACGGGACCCAGGTCTGGCCTGAGTTTTCTAGATGTTAGAAACCTCCAACCCCTCTATCGTATTTTGAAATCCAAATTATTTTAACTATATGTGAAAGTGTGTCTTTTTATATACTGATTCCATGGCACATGGCTGTGCCATGCACTCATATGTTCACATACCTATATATATTTATATAGAAAACTTATGTTATCTAAAACACGTGCTCTTCCAAATGGGAATACAACAGACAACAGACTAATCGAACTGTAGTCTCCAAATTTGCCGCTTAAAACAAGGTGCTCCTCATTTTATCTACTGTGTGTCACTTCTGAAGTGATTACTGTTCTGTTCAACTAAGCTAACTTGAAATGTATTTTCAGGTATACGCACATATTTCCTTTTTTTCCTAGAAAAATCAAGTTACTGAGCAACAAGTGCCTTCTTGGTGGGCAGTGCAGTAGAGCTAGAAAGGCCTGTGGTGTGTTACAGCTTCACTTACCCACTACATGTTAAAAGAATTTAAAAATAAATGTCTCTGACAGTAGTATTTCCTTTTAAAAAGCACTGAGTGGTTTTGATGTTTTCTTATTTGTACTGTACCTTAAGGTTTCACCTACATTGTTTTAATATACACTAAAGCATTTGAAAAATGAAGTTGTAACTGCAGCAATCAGAATGTAATTATATCAGCTGTGGGCCCGTACATGCTGCAGTTCCCCAGAGTAGCATTCATGTGTAAAAAACCTTGCCATGAGTGAGTGGACTACAAATTGGCAAAGCGTTTCTACGTGTAATGCAAAAAAAAAAAAAAAAAAGGGAAGTTCTTTGGTATTTTGGTATTAGAGCTAGCAGCAGATGATGAACAGCGTACTCAAACGTGCAGTGCAAGTAGGGAAAAGAGCTCGTGCTGGTTTGCAGGAACTGGACCACTGAAGGTCTTGCAAGTCAGAAATGTAATTTTAAAGTCAATCCTCAGCTTCACAGGGAAGCAGTGTAATGAACGAAGTAACTCCAGTATGTTTGGAGGCTTGGGAGCAAGTTAACAACCTGACAGCATTCTTCAGACGCTCAGCAAAAGTGCCATAGGCTTCTGCTCGCTGTCCTGGTTCTTCAGGCATCCAGAAATGTGTTCCAAGCTCTTGCAAGTATCATTACAACCCTTCACCAGATTCTCTTTGTAAAATTAAAAAAAAAAAAAAAGTAAACCAAACCTTGACACTCCAAGAATATTCTTCTCCTTTACTTCTATGAATAATCTGATTAAATAAGCAGTGTTTGTAAGGCTCAGGACTGGGAGTCCTCCACCCCCTATTGATACTCCGAGCACATGCCTCTGCATTCCTCACAAGAATGATGATTTGTCGAGCTCTAAACCGTGAAAGGGGCCCCACGATGAATTACTGTGAGTGGGTGGGGATCAGGCAGTGACTTGTTCTAGTTACATGCTGCCAAAGGGGAGACAAGGGTCAGGAGACAAGTTTTCCCCTATCCCAGTCCCTCTGCTAGAAGAGGAGATCAAGGTCAGTGATGAATTTTCTGCTCCTCTGTGCCGTCTGGGCAGGAGACACGGCTGCCTCCGTCAGCTGTGTACAGAGCAGCAAGGGCTGCATGCACGGAAAACCAAGCAGCCTTTGTTTTTATTTGTCGGCTCTGGCTACCTTTCCAACAACAAACCACGTGTGGGATCCTCTCTTCAGAAAAACCCCCAAAAGGCCAATGTCAGGAAACCCGACACGCAGTGGGCCCTGGAGAAGTTAGCTGTCGTCGTAGCTGAAAGCACGGCTGCCGCCTAATGAGTGCAAGTTAATAAAATGAAGTGGTAAACCGACACCTGAGTTATGAAGATCTTCCCTCACTAACGGGAGCTATGCAGTGTCCCATAGATGCTCATTATGTGTTGTTTATACCCGATAGTAAAGTCTTGCCCTGCTTCAGTAGCATCAGCTGGAAATGATGCTCTGTGATCGCAGAATAAAAGCTACTGAGGAGGTTTCTTGCCTGTACTTATTTATCTCTGTATTCTTCATCTCTCTTTCCTCTCTCTCTCCCCCTAAGTCTATCAGAGTGTTATTTACAGGAGCAATTCTTCACTTGGTTTAAAATAAAAGAAACCTTGAAAACTTCTTGATACAGGCTGATTATGAAGAAATGGGGATGTTAGCATAACGGGCCAAATTAATCCCCGATGTAAATCCATTTATTTCAGCACAGCTACACTAAGGATGAATCTGGGTCAAAAATGTCTAAAATAAATGTAGTCGAGATGTAAGGCTCAAATTAAAAAGTGGAACAGAACAACACATCTGTTGAGTGCTTTCAACTGTGCCCTTGTGTGCCTTATTGTGATTCCAACGTAGCCCTGAGGTAAAAATGTGAAGAACTCTGCCATACTTCTGTAATGTGGAGTGTCACAGAGGCAGAGTTAGCGTTCATTCTCCGGTATGCAAAGGAGAGATCAATGAGTTTTATAAACTGGCTTCGGGTAAATGATGCTGATACAGTCAGTGTTTTGGTGTTAACCGGGAATACACAGTTCTGAATGCCAGGACCCTTGAGTTTTGGGACATGTTTGAAAAAGCTGAATGTTTTCAATCATGCCCTTGTAGTTCTCTGAGACTAAAAGGAAATAATAAAATAAAAATTGAAACAGATTTACAAAAAAATAAAGACAGTTCTGCTGCCAAACTCCCTGCTATAGATGTGCTTCCTCTAAAATGATTCTTTAAGCCTCCAATACTATGGAGCACAGGAAAATTCAAACATACTGGAAGTAAGCAAGCTTTTTCATTCTTATACATTTCAGCCTGTTTTCCTAAGGAATTAAACTGTTTGTAATCGCTCTGTGTTTGTGTGTGAGTGTGTGCATTACAGTTTCATCGTCGTTTCACCTGGATGCTTCAGAGCTTGTGGGCCAATTCCTTCCAAACCTGCCTGAAAGATACCAAGTTCTCACAAGTCTGATGAAAATGTGAAGCCGGTGTCAAGAGGAGACCCTCATTATTGCTACCAGCAAGGGTAGCACTACTCACCCCTTATTAAAATCTACATGGAAGAGCATGCTTAATGCAGGCAAAGCATCAGCTGGCTCTCATATCTTATTCAGGCGTTAGCAAATCCAAGCACAAGACACAAGTACAAAGGAGAGGAGGCTTCATTAGCTCCGCTGCTAATGTGATATTTGTATGCGAGCAACTTTGAGCCCGTTGTTTAATAGCACCCTAGAAAAGAAAGTTGTCTGTTTTAAAGTCTTTTTTTAGAATTTATGCACTGTCTTCTGTGCAATAACTTGTTACGTGTTCTTCACAATTCTTAAAGGCAAGCCTGCACCTGGCCTTGCAGGTGCTCAGAAATACAGAGAGAGAGAGAGAAATACTATATATATATGTGTATATATATGAAAAGCTCTGAAATATGTCTGTGCATGTGTGTTTATGTACATATATGTGTGTCTATATTCTATATATGTTTGTTTTTACGGAAAACTAGACAAAATGCTGCTGCCACCTTCTTAGCTAAAATTTTGAGAGTAAGTGTCTTGATTGAGACCTTGCACTTAGGCTCCAGTGAATACTACTGAGTTGAATCTTTGAAAAGTTATACACTTAGGTGACCAAAAAATTGATTTATCAAAACGAGTTTATATACCTTTTGTGCAAATACTGGTCTGCAGGCAGAAGGACTGCATCAGGCAGGTGCTTCTCTTCCCTTCCCTCCCTTTCCCTTCCACCTCCTCTATTCCAGGTAAGTAGAGGAGTGGACCTTTGCATAAGTTGGGAGAGATTAATCTAGCATGCCTGTGGCATGAGAGCGCTTGTAAAAGAAAGCGTGTTTCCTCAGTTACAGCCCGAAGACTATAACCATCAGTGTAAAATGAGAAATAAGTTAAATCTGAGACTTCAAAACCATGAAACTGCTGGTGGCAAAAGCCTTTCAAGAGGAATAATTTTTGCTTCTTACATCTCGATTTCCCGGCACGTATTTGTATCTAAGTCCTCTGTTGGTGTAAGACTGTTGGAAAACAATAGGTTAACAGCAATTCTCTATACCAAAACTGCGCATGGCAGCTTAACAGAGAAGGATTCTGATAGGTTTTTTTCTGCAGAAAGTCTTTGCTGACTATGAGGGGAAAAAGAAGAGCTGAAACAATGCTTAAATAGCCCCTTGGCTTTCAGAATGCTTTTCTATTCACTGCAACCATTTGAGGCTTTTTTGTGAGTGTTTTATAAATATTTCAAAGCATTTTGATTTGGTTGTCTATGGAGGGGAAAAAAAGAAGAAAAAAAAAGCCACAAAACCTAAGTTCCCTACAAAATGTTTGAACTCAGCCTGGCTGCTGAACAAGGAGGCATTCATAATGGGATATTAGTTCAGAAATAGCTTTGCAAATAGTAACATCAATTATATAGAAGTGCAAACAGGCCCAAAAGACAAACAAAAAGTGCTTTAGTCATGAAAGTAAACTAACATAATTGTGAATACATTTGCATTTACACAAGCTTACTATAATCTACCCATGTAAATTCTGAAGGATTTGTCGTGGCCACGAGGAATGTGAACGCCACCCCCAGCAACCCACAAGTAGCGGACAGAATTATGTCGATTTTAAATTAGGAGGAAATTAGATCACACTGTCTCTTCCCTCTTCAAATCTCTGTTCACATCACGCAAGCCGTATTTTGAGTCCAGTAGACCCGTCCTCCGTTTCAGACTCCAGTATGTGGCATCTTTAGGAGCGTAAGTGCTGCAAAAATGTTTACGCTAAGGTCTTTGGGGCATGGGAGAACTTTTTTAGCTCAAAAAGGATGTAAACAGTATCAGTTCTCTTGGTAAATAGTGCCATGTTGAGAAACCATACTGTAAAAGACAGCATGAAAAGACAAGAGGAAATCAGAGCCTTTTGCCTTTAGATGTGATGGGGAACGTGTAGCTGAGACATTCCCTCACACCACTTTTAGTCCTATTTTTTTCTTTCTATCTCCATCTTGACAGTATTTTTTATCTTTGCCACATCTGTGTGAATGTTTATGAAACACTTTTTGTCGTGCATCGCTTACTTAGAAAAAAATGATGGAAGGGTTTTTTTTTTAAGTAACAGCACTTCCCTGATGCTTCCCTGATGCTGAAATATTACAGTAGCTTTAGACCTCGCTCTTCCATGTGTCTTTCATTCTAATGTCCTGAAAAAGAGACCTAATAGCTAAGTACTAATTACTAATACAATTCAAACAGGAGTGCTGGGAATTTGGTCATATTCTCTTGTGAGCAGCACTATCTTTAAACTCCCTTCTTTCTTCTGTCACACTCAATCATTGTTTTGGTATAATTTTTAAAAATTAATTTTCTGTAAGAAAATGGATACAAACAGAGCGAACAGCTGCCTGAATGTTAGACAACGTAGAAAAAGTGAAGATGACGTGCTGCCCTTTTGATATGTCTATTCAATATTTACTGTCAACTTCAACTAACGTTTATATAATATGAATATTTTAAAACAAACTCATTACTACACCCGAGTACTTACTTGAGTAAATACGTTACAACCAGCTCCACCCTACCGTGTTCCTTTAAATACTAGCTGGTTGTCTGTGCAATGAAAGAGCAGAAAACCAGGAAATAATAGAAAATTAAATTGATTTGATAGCTCTGATTTGGCACATTAGCAAGAATTGTTCCTCTTTGTTTACCAGCAGGGTATCTTGAGTATTGCCTTAATGGTCAGAGTTGGCATTTTAAAAATTATATTATGATTTTCCAGTTTTTATATGAACTTTGGCTGAAGAATTCTGGTGTAAAAATAGGATAAATTCAAGATGCTAGAGGACCTGTCCTGGAACAGTGTGATAGTTGTGTGAATGCGTAAGGGTCATGGCTGTGCTTTCAAACTAAGGTTGGTACCCAGAATAAAGATGGAATTATAAATGCTGAAGATTACAGCATATACCTAAAATGACCTTATGCTCTGGTATCTCTTTTTTCCCCTCTTGTCCTCTTCAGGGCTGAATTTTTTGTGACTAGCTGAGAGACAGTGTGGTGTCCCAGGGCTTTTGGGCAGTCGTAGGCACCAAGCCTTGCATCCCCTCCTGCTCGCCTGTCCTTACATCCTTACATACAGCTCTGCTGGGAGGTTCCTCACCTGTTTGCTAGCCCAGGTCATTCTGTCTTTTCCCTGCTGTCTTGCAACCCTTGTCTTGCTGAGTTTTTCTGGTGTGTCCCCTGGTATATATCCCTCTCTGCACTTGACCCACAAGGAAAACTGGGTTGGGTACAATTTCTGTCCGCCGTGGCTGACTTCTTAAGTTTAGTTTTGGGACTATTGTTTGACTCCAGGCACTGCCAGTTCAATACCCTGTGTTGACTGAAACTCTGACTGTTGCCATGGAATATGCTATTGTTAGCTAGAAATTGTGTGTTTCCTGTGTATCACTGAACCATTTCAACATCAGATCATCTTCGTGTATTCATTGTTAGCTCTTATTGAGCTACGCTGCTTTTTTTAATCGCCTACCTAGTTTATTTGTTTGGCTTGTACTGAATGGACATTCTGACTCATAAAATGTACTGGCTCTGATGATAACTCATGACGTACAAGAACACAGCGATACACAGTTAAGTATATGCTACAAAATCACCTACACAACGTGGCTCTAAGGAGTGTCAACAAAGGTTGAGCCATTTCAGTTAACAGTAGACACGTACATAAACTTTTCAAGGACACTCACTGATCAGGAGCAGGCTCTTGAAGTATTTTTGTGTGTTTATAATAGGCATGAACGTCTGTCACAATTTTTCCCTCTGAAGAAGAAATATACGGCCCTTACTGTGGGACAAGTCAGAAAATCCTTAGCTGATATTACAAAAAAAAAAAAAGCTGGTCAAATTCAGCATTTCTGTTTCTACTATTTTCAACAACTTCTAATTAGTTTATAAGAAGCTTACTGAAAAGTCAAGTAACATTGGATTCAGATGTGATGTCCTCAACTGCGAAGAACAGAGAAAGCAGCACAGAATTATAGAGACAGGTGTACAGTTATTGAAAGGGAAATAATCACAGGCTCCTCATTCTGTCCTGACAGTGTGCAGCAAAATCAGAGCTCAGATCAACCTAAGAAACTTTATCTGTAGTTTTAACAGTGGTAAGAGATTTTGTGTAGGCTTCTGTGTAAGAGAGACGTCCTTGGGAGTTCTCTGCCACCTAACTGCACCTATTTACAAAAAGCCAGAAAATCTTCATGCTCTGGGGAAAACAAGACAAAACCAAAAACTTAAAAAAAAAAAAACAAAGAAGAGGAAGGGGAAAAAAGAGTTTAAAAAGCAAAGAAATAAACCCCAAACTCCTGAAGTAAAGGGAATTTTGGAGTGGAACAAGGTTTTTCATTTTAGGATCCCTGCACGAGGATGGAGACGCAGCTGCAGCACCTGGAGGAAGCAGGAACCCCCCTGCTCGGGGAGCCCAAAAGGGATGATTTGACCTGGGACAGAGCAGAAAGCAGATTACCAAAGCAAGCAAACAAACAAAAACAACAACAAACACAAAAAAAAAAAAAAAACCCCACAACCCCCAAACCATTAGGCATCCTTTCACGGCAGTAGTCCCGTGCACGGATTGCACGGTCAGGATGCTAGGTCCCCCAGGCTCCGGAACCCCCGGTGCGGGATGCTCGGAGGAGATGTGAGGAATTCGGGAGGGTATCGGTGCTGTGCCAAGGAAAACTTTTGCCGGACAGATGCCCTGTGTCAGCCAGGATTAAAAGTGTCTGAGGACGGTGCCATCTCCGTGCCGGAAGAAGGTGGATATTGTGAGCAAATCGACTGTCACACACGATTTGACAAATTCTGATTTGCTTTTGGGAAAATGTCTCTTAATCCTGTTAGGGGAAGGGAGGGGGGAGAGGCGCGAGTGGGCGAGGAGCGGGCTTGTGGCTGCAGCCGCTGTGGAAGTCCGGCGTTTTGGGGGTCGGGTTTACTTGTCGCACCTTTCCGCGCTGACACTCCCCACCCACCGCCGACCCAAACCCAGTGAAGGAGGTGGCAGGAGGGGTGAGGGGCGGAGGGAAAGGGCGAGGGGAAAGGGAAATTTGGTGTTTCCTTCCGCAAACTTTGCAGGGGACTTCTGGATTCCCCCTGTTCCCCATCTGGGGGTCGGCTCGGAGCCCTGTCACCTGCCTGCGCCGGCATCCGCGCATCCCCACATCCTCTCATCCCTGCATCGCCGCATCCTCGCTTCCTCGCATCCTGTATCCCCGCATCCCCACATCTCTGCGTCCCCTCATCCCTACATCCCCACATGCCTGCATCCCTACATCTCCACATCTCTACATTCCACATCCCCGCATCTCTACAGCCCC
>JAAGAY010013040.1:0-13099 GCA_011801015.1 Ardeotis arabs | reverse complement strand
CCCCGTTTCCAGCAGCCCCCCCGAGCATTGACCACGTTTCCCCCCCCCCCTTCTCACTTTGTCACGGGGGGGTGGGGGTCGCGGTGTCCCCGCGTGTCCTCTCGGGCGCTCACCCCCCACCCCGGAGACGCCCGAGAGCGATGGGGAAACTGAGGCACTGCTGGACAGGCCCCAGATCCCCTCCCCAAATTTCAGGCTGGCGTTCCTGCCCCTCCAATTCCATCATTAAATCCCCCCCCCCGGGGATCCCGCAGCCCCCCCGGCCGCGTGCTCAGCCCTCGCCTCATCCCGTTCAAGGCCGCGGGGAATTTGACGGCTCCCCAAAACCCATCGCCCTTCCCCGGCCGCGCTGCCTGTGCAGCCGGTTGCTTTTAACCACCTGGGGTCCCCTTTCAGCTGTTTTTTAAGCTGGGAAAAAAAAAAAAAAATAATTCCTTCTCTGGCAGCGGAAAAACCACCAGGGCCAGCCACGCTCCGGCGCCGGGGGAATTTTGGGGATGATTAAACCCCCACTGCTGCGGGGTGTCGGCTCCCAGGGCAGGATGCTTCCTCCTGGGATGTCGTGGGATTTTTTTTTTCCGTTTCTGATCAAACTTCATCCTCCGTCGCGGCTTGGGACGGCGGTGGGGTACGTGTCCCTACGGGGAGTCTCCGGTGTCTAATATTGTGGTTGAGCTCGCAGTGCAGCCCTGAGGGGGGTGGTGCTGATAATAAGAAGAGGCTTTTGGGGAGAAAGCAGCCCAAAAAGGTGAAGTAACCTCATTGAAAATCTCCTCCTCATCGCTCCTCCGTGCTAATGAAGTCGCCCTCCCAATTAATTCTCCCTTCGCCCACCGGAGGCCCCAGGGTGGAAACGCAGTCATTTCTCACCACCCAAATCCCAGCAGGAATAACGCCACAAATTCCTGGGCTTTTCCTCCCAAAACATCCCCCAGGATTCGGAGCGTCCTTCCCCGCAGATGGGGGAGGCAGCCGCTCCATCCCAGGTCTCACGGCTTCGTCCCCGGGGATGGAGATCACGGGGGGGAGGTGGGGGGGAATTAGAATTAACCAGCGGCTTAATTGCCTCTGAAGCTGCGATCGGTTTTCCGCTCGCTGGGAATCAGCGGAGCGGCCTCGGTGTTTCCCCTGAAAGAGATCCCACTCTCTTCCTCGTGGGATGAAGGCTGGGACCTTCCCCCGGTCCAGCCCACGCCGTCGCCCACCGCGCTGCCCCACGGCCCCTTTGCTTCCATTTCCCCCCTCATTTTGGGGGGACACCCCCTGAATTGGTCTCCTCAGGCCTCGGCCCATGAGGTGTCCGCAGATCCCTGGGATTTCCGCTTAAAATCCCAGCCACAGCCGGCAGATTTACGCTTTTCCCACCACGCCGGGACGTTGCAAATCTTCCTGTGGAGAATTCCTCCCTTGTTTTATGAGCGGTTCCTCTTCCCCCTTTATTTTTTGGGGCTCAGGCTGGCAGGCCAACTCCACCTCTCCCCCGACGGCAGCACCATCATGGGTGCTGCCTTAATTAGCCGACCCTGCTAACGAGGCGGGAGAAGCACGCCTGCTTTCTCAGCCTCCCCTGGCAGGGCCGAGGTGCCCGCTGCGCTCCGCGCCGTCCCGCTGCCCAGCGCAACCTCCCGTGCCGGATCCTCTCCCCGGCTGCTTTTATCCAGGCACTGGCGAGGGTCTCTGCCACGTGCCCCCACTGAAATTCCCAATTATCCTCAAAGGGGAGAGAGGGAAGCTCGGAGGGATGGGGACAGAGATGAGGATTGGGATGGGGATGGGACGGGATGGGAATGGGATGAGCTGGGGATAGGGATGGGGATGGAATGGGATGGGGATAGGTCTGAAAATGAGATGGAGATGGGACTGAAGATGGGATGGGGCTGGAAGTGGGATGAGGATGGGAATGGGATGGAGCTGGAGATGGTAATGGGGTTGGAGACAGGAATGGGAATGGTATGGGGCTGGAAATGGGATGGGGATAGGATTAGAGATTGGATGGGATGGAGTTGGAGATGGGATAGGATGGGGATGGGAATGGCATTGGAGATGGGATGGGAATGGGGCTGGAAATGGGATCGGGATGGGATGGGAGAAGGGTTGGAGATGGGAATGGGAATGGGATTGGTGATGGAATGGGAATGGGAATGGGATTGGTGATGGAATGGGAATGGAGATCCCTCACAGGGATAGGACAACCTGGCAGAGCTGGAGGTGGGCTCCGTAAGGACAACCCCATGGATAACTGATCCCAGGAGAGCGTCAGGATGCTGGAGGCGGGAGTGCGACACCACAGTGTCCTTCGAGATCCAACATCGCTGACGCTGCGCACCGGGAGGGGACACGAGCAGCCCAGGATGGCCACGGTGTCACTTTAAAGTCACCCGCTGGCACGGAGCCCTCGGAGGCGCCGGGGACATCCATCTCCGGGGCCGTTGCTGTCAGCTGGGTATTTAGTGAAATGGTTCCTAAATGAACACTCGATGGAAGAAGAGGGATGGCTCCGACGTACCGAGCCACAAGGTTATCCCCGCCACCGCGCCGCCTGCCAGCTCCCAGCGCCCGCTGCGGGAGCCGGGGAGGGCGGCTGTGATAACGTGCCAGGGAGGTTTCCGGAGGCCTTTCCCGCTGCGTCCCAGCTGGTCCCGCGCTGGGATGCGTTGGGGAACAAATCACACCTGTGCCACAGCCAACGCTGAAGTCAGATTCCAAACCAAAACATTTGGCTGAGCAATAAAACTTTTTGGAAACAGCGTCCACGCCTGCCACAGCATCCCTGTGCTGAGAAACACATCCCATCGGATACTTTCCCTGCAATGAGTTTTGCCTTCAGGACAGGGCCGTCCCGGGCCGGGCTCTGCTCCCATCCCGCTGTCAGCACGTGGGCGATGCTCTCCAGGAGGTACCAGCAGTCAGCCGGGCCACACTGGTACCGCGACGTTGGGTAGCGACACCGGCTTCATCTCTCCAGGATGCTGTGAGCTGTTGTGCTGGAATGTCCTGGTGCCAGGATGCCAGGACCCAGTGGTACCCAGTGCCAGGATGCCAGAACCCAGCAGTACCCAGTGCCAGGATGCCAGGATCCAGTGGTACCCAGTCCCAGGATGCCAGGGTCTGGCGGTACCCAGTCCCAGGATGCCAGGATCCAGTGGTACCCAGTCCCAGGATGCCAGGAGCTGGTGGTACCCAGTGCCAGGATCCCAGGCCAGGCGGTACCCGGCAGCAGGCAGCATCCCGACAGGGCTGTGAGGGTGTCCGGTGTCCGGCTGGGAAGAGGTGACGGGAGCAGGACTCCAGTGCCGCTGTTCCAGATCCGGCCCCGGGGCTCCCCAAGCAGCGGTGGCAGCAGATGCCCAGGGAGGGCGGGAGGGACGATGCTGCCCAGGTGATTAATGAGGGAGGGAAAATTAACGGTGAGGGAGAAGGGATGCGATCCTGGCTGAGGCAGCATCATCTTCCCCTCATCCTCCGCTCCCAGGTGCGTTTTTATTTCATGGCATCCATGCATCGTCCCCTCTCCGGTTTCAGCTCCGGAGCAATCTCCCATCCCTTCTACACTGGCAATCCTCCCTCTTCCCCCGTTAAGCCCCTAACGAAGGCTGCCCGCAGGCCGCTGCTGGGGCAGGGGGACATGCACCGAGCTCGCCAGGTCTCTGCTGGAAGCACAGCAGCCCCAGCAGCTTCCTCTCCCCCTCTCTTCACCCCATTTATTTCCTTTTCTTCCCCCTTCTGCTTCCTGGAAGACAAAGGGTTGGGAAGAGGAAAAGGCGGAGGGACGCAGCCGGGCCGGTGCTGAGTGATGCCCAACGTCGCTGGGGTGCACGAGCGCGCATCCCTGCTTCACCTCCACGTGCAAAGACCCCTCCCTGGGCACGCACGGCCCACGCGCTGGCACCCTTCCCTCGTGCATTCCCTTAGGAGCCCACGAGTGCAGGAGCAGCCTGGGCCCCCGCACCCCCATCCCAAGGTACCCAGCGTGGGGGCAGCACCCCCCGCTGCATCGCCAGCATCCCTGCCTCAGTTTCCCCATCCGGCCCCATCTCCCTGCCACAAGCTGGGGTTTGGGGACAGGGTGGCTCCCACCAGCGGGAAATCGGCCCCAGGTGGGGACCAAAGCCACTGCCAGCGTGTGGGAACCGCTGCCGAAACGCCCGGTCGCTGCCTCGGGTCGGCAAAAACCCCCAAAACCCCAAATCTGGGGCAGGAGGAGCACGTGGGGAGGGGTGCGTGGAAAGGCTCTTTGCTGGTTTGCTGTTCCCTGGGCAAAGCCATCTCCAGCCAACCCACACCCGCTCGCTGCCGCCTCGCCTCTGATGAATGCAATTTTGCTAAAAAGGAGGAAAAAAAAAAAAAAATCGGAATGAAATTTCCTTTGAAAGCAGAGGAACGGCGCAGCCTGCAGCGACGGCACGGGGCTGCGCGTGTGCAACGCTGCTGGTGGGCACGGCTGTGCGGCTGCAGGTGCGCGGCGCTGCCCGCGTGCGAGGCTGCAAGCGTGCAAGGCTGTGGGTGTGAGGCTGCACGTGTGCAGTGCTGCATGCGTGCAATGCTGTGAGTATGCAAGGCTCTAAGGCGTGCGAGGCTGCAAGTGTGCAATCCTGCACGCACGCAAGGCTGCGAGCGTGCAACGCTGTGAGCGTGCAGTACTGCAGGTGCAAGGCTGCAAGCGTGCAGTACTGTGAGCGTGCTGTGAGCGTGCAAGGCTGCAAGTGTGCAATTCTGTATGCACACAAGGCTGCAAGTGCACAATGTTCTAAGTGTGCAGCGCTGCAGGTGTGAGGCCGTAAGCGTGCAAGGCCCTGAGCGTGCAAAGCTTGGGAGCACGGGAAGCTGCAAGCGTGCAAGGCCGTGAGTCTGTAAGGCTGCGAGTGTGCAAGCCTGTAGGCACACAAAGCTGCAAGTGTGCAATGCTGGGAGCGTGCAAGGCTGCGAGTGTGCAATCCTGCATGCACGCAAGGCTGCAAGCGGAGCAGCCCCGAGGGAGCAGGGCCGGCGGGACCCCTGCCAAAAAAACTTCCCCCCCACTAAAACCTCCCCCACCTTCACCCGCAGCCACCAAGGGCTTCCGGAGGTTTTTCCCCAAATCAAGACCAAACCAGCTCCAGCTCCTCTCCGAGCACTTTGAATTTTTATTAAAAGAAAGGAGAAAACGGTCATTTCTCCCAAAATCCCGGGGAAACGGCGGGGCAGTCGGTCCGGGGCGGCACGGTTTTGGATAAAAAGGGTTCGGGACGCGATGGACAGGACCCCGAGCCCTGGGCCGAACCCCCGGCCCACTCCGGTGCGGCTGTGGGTCAGGTGAGGTTCTGGGGGGGGAACTGGGGGTCCCAGGAGGACCCGAGGGCAGCACCGGCTCTGGCGAAGGGTAAATCCCAGCGGGAAGGGAGGTTTCCCCACGAGCGAGGGCAGGATTTGGGATGCAGAAGGGAAATGTCCGGGCATCCCTGTTCCCCCTGCTGCCGCGGGGTTGGAGCTGTGAGCAGAGGAGGAGCAGGAGCAGACAGCCCCCCGTTTTGGCTCTGAGGAGCTGGGGGGGTCCCACGTCGTGTTAGGGGGTGCCGGACGCGGGCGCCCAGCGGAAGCCGGGGCCGTTGCCTGCGCTCTGCCCGGCTCCGAGCCCCCAGAGACCCCCTGGCCTCGAGCTGCCCACGTTTGTCACAGTTTGCAAGAAAAAAAAAAAAACAAAAAAAGAAAAAGGTTTCATTTGGTTGGCACGAGCTGTTCTGCTCCTCATCCCTGGCCGAGGAGGAGGAGGAGACCTTCCTCCCCATCCTGCCCTGGCCTCCTCTCCCCCGAGGAGCAGCAGCCCCGGTCCCCGCGGCCCGAGACCCCCGCAGCCGCCGTCACCCCGCTCCCCGCGGGATGATTTACAGCGCTCCACCAGCACATGCTCTGCCTTCCTGATGGAGCTCGGGGCACCGCGGCGGCTCCGGGAATGGCGGGAGGAGAAGGCGGTGCGGCGGGACGGGAGACCCTTCGGCACGGGAGACCCTTCGGCACGCTCCTCCACTGGCCGCCGGGCCGATGGGGGGCATGGCCGCAGCCCCCACTGCGGCACCCAGGGGAAAAACCCTGGAGGGTTGAGCCAAAAAAAAACCCAAACACGCTAAAAAATAAGAAAAAGGCTGAAAAGAAAGGAAAAAAGCAAGGCAGGGGAGGAGGACGCGCGGACGCTAAGCTAGAGGACATCACACAGTCCGTGGGCAGCCGGGGCCCGAGTCCGTCGGTGCGCAGAGGTTGGGGGACCGAGGGGCGATGCTCAGCCCCCCGGCTGGGGCGCAGCGGTCCTGGGGGGCAGAGGCTGCGGCCGGCGGGGCGGCGGCGGCGGCGGCGCGGAGTGGCTGGTGGCATCCTAGAGCTCCTCGAAGAAGGCCACGCGGGACTTGGTGCTCTGCAGGGTGAGCTGGAAGAGAGCAGAGGGGGCGGCTGAGGGGGGCCGGGGCTGGGCCCCCTCCTTCCCACGGGGCACCCAGCCCCTGCTTCACCCCCCCTCGGAGGGCACCCGGCTGAGCAGGAGGGAGCCGCCGCCTCCGTCCCCTCCTGACCCGGCCCTCGCCCCTCCGAAACACCCGGGAAGGCAGAAGCAGGGATGGGGCGCGTGCCCCCAGCAGCCGAGCCCCCCGCCGCGGCAAGCAGAGCCCGAAGGTGCAGCGCGGGGCGAAGGGAGGCGAGGGGGGGGCCACGCCGCCGCCGCCATCACCTTCCCCCCGCAAAGGCTACCGGGGGGCCACGGGTTCCATCGACGCAAGCCGCAGCTTTCAGGCGGGATTTGGGGATGGCACGGAGCCCCGACCGAAGGTGCCGGTTGTGCGGGGTGCGGCGCGCCCCTTCCTTTCCTTGCCCTGACGACGGAGGGAGAACCGTCCCACGCCCACATCCCACCCCAAACCACCGCCTGCGGCGGGACGAGCACGTGGGCCCAGTTTGCCCCACAGCTCGCCACTGCCGTCCCAGCACCGGCGTGGGGCCGACGCCTTCCCCCTGTCCCGGGACCTCACCCCAAAGCCCCTCTCTCCGTCCCGCGCGCTACTTGCAGGACCGTGTCCCAGAGCCGAGGCTCCGCAGGACTTGGAAACTCAGCCCAGAAAAGCTTTTTGCAGCCCGAGCGAGGCTCTCCGAAAAATCACACCCCACGGAGGAACCGCCAGCCCATTTTCTAACGGGCCAAGCGAGAGATGACGGAAACATCCTCAGCGGCCAGGAAGACATCGCCGGATTTACAGATAACGGCCCAAAGGAGCGCGGTGGGAGAAGCGCCGCCGTCCAGCCCGCTGCCGGATCACCGCGGGGTTTGCCAAACCGGCCGGCTAATTGCGAGGGCTTCGTTTTGGCTGGATTAAGCAGCGGTGCCTTCCGCCCGGGGAACGCCGGTTTTGCTGAAACAGGGATCCTAGGATCACGTTACAGGAGTTAAGCCCCTGCGACGGAGACGCCAAGCGCTTCCCCCTCCCCGGCCTTTCCTCGGTAATTCCTTCACAGCTCTAATGCCATTCTGAAAAAATCTGTATTGCGGAGGAAATTTCTGGAGGGGCTTAATACCCTTTGCTGGCAGCATCTCCTGGGGCAGGGCTGGCTCTTCTGCATCTCCTCCTCCTCCTCAGCATCCCCCCACATCCCCCCCAGAGCTGGACAGAGGGTGGGTGAGGTGGGACACGCGTCCCCTCTGCTACCAGCAGCACTTTGCTTCTCTTTTAAGGCTAGAGATGGGAAAAAAAGAAAGTTAAAAAAAAAAAAAAAAGGAGTGGGTAGCCCCAGCCCAGGCTTCGTTTCGGCTCTTCCAGCAGAAGTCCCAGCTGTGATTGATCCTGAGCAGACGCTTGGCTGGAGAATTTGGGGTATAAAACCCAAGGGGACACCACGGTGCCCAGCGCCATCCTTCCCTTCGAGCGGGGCTGCCGCCTCCCACCGCTGTCACCTGGCTTGGGGACCACAGTTCCCCCGGCAGAGAAGGGCGGTGGGTGACGGGGCGTCATGGCGCTGGACGCGGGCGGGTGCGCCGGAGCGGTCCAGATCTGTTTGCCGTCCACCCACCACAGCCCCAACGGGGGCAGCTCCGCTTTTCCCTTTCACTGGAGGCCAGACGCCACCAGGGAGGAACATTTCCCTGCCAGCCACCTGCCCAGCTCCCTGCCACCAAAATCCTCTCTTCCGCAGGCTGGACGGGGAGGCAAAGCATCCCAGCACCCCCATGAAAGCCCAGCAAGGGGAGACGCCCCCCAGAACTCCCCCCAGCAAACTCAGCGCTCCGACGGAGAAATGAAAGGAGCCAGCTCCCACCGCTGACGAAGCAGAGGGGGAGGATGTTTCCCTCAGGCTCACGAGGGAGATTTGATGATTTTGATTCTGCCTTCAGCTACACGCAGCGCCCCGTTAATCCCCCGCGTGTTTCTGCAGGCTCGGGGTGCCTCAAAGCGCGGCTCGGGGAGCAGCCTCTGCGCCCAACGCCGCGCTTTCCCAAGCAAACGCTGCTGCGGTGCCGGGAGAAGCGCGCGGAGGCAGAGCTCCAAGGGTAAGGTGCGAGGAGAAGGAAGAGAGACAGCCCTGCTTTCACCCGTGACCTTCCAAGGCTCCTCCAGTTCCTCAACGTTGCTTTTTTTCCCTACACAGGGAAACTGAGGCACGGGAAGAGCTGCCCAGCTGTGGGCACGCAGGGAGCGGGATGACGGGTCTCGATGAGATGGGGTGCCACAGAATTTCCAAGAAGGCCACGTCCCGCTGCTCAGCACCAGCCAGATTTTGCCTCGTGAAAGGGAAAGAGCAGAGATTTCAACAGCGCCAGAGCAGGCACCCCCCACCTCTCAGCACCCCCGTGTTGGGCTCCGGCTGTTTCCGAGAAAGGCAGGAGGCTGGTGCTGCGCTGGCGTCTGGGCAGGAGGACTTCTTCCCACTTCGGCTCCCTGAAGAGGAGCCCGCGGCTGCCTTCCTCCCCAGTAAGGTGGAGGGCGTTAGAAAAGCATCACGCGAGCGGGGTACGGGCGCTGTCGGCGTATTTCTCAGCAGGAGCTGGGTCACGGCTAGGATCTCAGGCAGAAGGAGCCACCGACTACAGGCTGCTCTGCCTCCGCCGGCCCTGGAGCAGAGGGATCTCCGACAGGACCGCGACCTCCCGGCAGCGGGACGGGGCTGCCCGGCCGCTCCCAGCCAGCTGCCTGCTCACAGCCCATCACAGCAGGCACACGAATAAACGGAGTGCACGCTGACTCCACTGCTGCTCTGCTAGGTCTGGAGTGAAAACTCCCCCTCTCCTCCCTTTTTCCTTTTTTTATTCTTGTTTTTCGTACTGTTGAGCAAGGCAGGCAGGGCCATCCTCGCTCCCGGCGCAGGCGTTGCACGGCTGCAGCCCGACAAAACCCCAGCGACGCGCTGGAGGAAGGACGGGCAGCGCCAAGGGAAGCTCTCGGGGCAGCGAGCCCCGCGGCAGCCCGACTCAGCCCCCGCAGCGCTGCGGGGGTACGCGGACGTGCTGCGTCAGCCAGGGGGCACGGGGAAGGCTGCAGCTCAGCTCGCCTCTCGGCTCCTTTCGGCTGCAAAAGCGTGAGCCTCACACAGCTCTTCGCTGGGAAATCCCCCTCCCTCACGCAGGGAGCGAGGGGTTTTGCTATTTTTTTTTTCTGCGAGGAGGAGAAAGCCCCAAGGTGGCCACCAGCCCCTCTGCAAACTCTCCACAGCCTCTGCCTCCCCTTTGCCCGGCCAGGCAAGGAGAAAGAAATATGTATTTCCGTACCGTAACGCTGCGCAGGCGAAGCAGAGTGATTAAGAGCGAGTTACATTCTCGTCAGTGCAGAGAGGGGGGAAAAAAGAAAAAAAAAATTGATTTACAAGCAGTATTATGATAATCTCCTTCCTGCAGGAGGGAGGGTGGGCTCCACAATGCACTACCAGAGCCATCAAAGAAAATTTAGAGAGAGAGAGAGAGGGAGAGGGAGCGCAATTAAGCGGCCAGAGCTCAAATGAATCAAAATAAGAGAAAGGGAAGAGTCCCGCTCCCTGCATTCCTCTGCCGGGGCTCCTCCGAGCTCTGCTTTTACCCAGGGCTGCTGGACTGATCTGATTTAAGAAAAACAACAAAAGCAACCCACTAAGTCCCTCATAGCCAAATGCGGTTTAGAGCGCCTAACCCAATAACTGCAGGCACAGAACTGCTGCTGGCAGGGCAAAACCCAACAGAGAGAAACCGCCGGGGTCCCAGCGAGCCCACCAGAGCCGCTGCCCCCCCCCACGCGCTGGGGACAGGGCATGGGGTGGAGAAGGGGGCTGCGAATCACATCAACCTCTCCCCATCCTCCCAGGTCCCGAGGAAAGGTTTAAAGTTTCTCATTTCCTTGCCATTTCCTTCGTTATCCTGCAGCCAGGCTGGAGGAGAGGGTGACGCGTGCCACCCCCAGCGGCATCACCCCACCCCACCCCACGCCACGCCGGGGACGTCTTCCTGCTGCGGGGAGGGAAATCGACGGTCCCTGCTAAATCATCACCCGGGTGCTGCATACAGCAAATCCTCTTTATTTCTCCCCCCTGGCTCCCCTGAACATCCTCCTCCATCCCTGCCCACTCCCCAGTTCCAGGTGGACCTTTCAATTCCCAAATTTACTTTTCAGCCCAAAACCTTCCTCTTTTTCCCCTCCCCACTTCTGTCTCACTCCCACGCTGCCGTTTATTCTCTCGCAAGCACAACTTTCCCCCAGCCTCCAAGGCTTTGATGAGCGCGTTTAAAAAGAGAGAAGATGATGCTCCATTTGAAGGAAACGCTTTTCAAAGGCTGCCACAAAAATAGCTGATAGGCCTGACGTTTCCCAGTTTCCTTTCGCTCCTTGTAAACAAGGAAAGGAGGCTGCCGTGTCCCAGTTTAGCTGCCAGGGAGTTGCACTTCCCGGCTCCGAGAAGGAGGGCAGAAAGAAAACGAAGCTAGCAGGGATGTGGCCGTGCACAGACGGGGCTGCACGGACAAAAGCCACGCGGGATGCACCTCTGTCTCCTCCTGCACGTGGAATTGCGTGCCCAGAGGCATCCAGAGCTGCTCTGCTCACCGGGTATCTCCTGGCTCTCACCTGCATCCCAGCTGGATGCCAGGCAGGGCGAGAAGCCAGCGTCCTCACTCATCTTTTCTCACTACGCCAGCGCTGCTCCTCCCAGGAAGTCCCTCGCTGGTCGCGTGCCCGCTCTGCAGCACGCAGCCTTCTCCTCTCCTGGTGGGAGCGGATCGTACAGCGATGCCACGGCAATGCTGCAGCTCTGCCCGAGACCGAAGAGCACCTCATCCGCATCCGGGCTGTTGCAGGATCCACAGGAAAGGACGGACCCACCTGCGTGCCGCTGAGCCACCCAGGCTCCCTCTGCCCTTCCCAGAGCAGAAGTTTTTCTCGCGCTGGTCGCCTCCCTCTGCGGGATGAAGCTCCAGCAGCACAACAACATATCTTCCTTCCCCGAAACGGCCGTGGTCCTCCATCTCCCCAGTAAGCACTGGAGCAAAGGAGACCCACTCCGTGCAGGGGAGTCTGCAGGTCTCAGGAGGGGAGAGGTGTGGAGAGGACAAAGAAACCCCAAAAGATTTGTTGAAGTCCTCCAGGGATGTGTTTCAGCGATCCCTAGCAAGATGCCAGCCAGGCGCAGCTGGAAACCAGCAGAGAAGCTGCGTGCCCTAAAGCAGCCTCCTGAAAACCTTCAGCCTGTCCAGATGATTAAGGAGCCTCACGACGTTCAGTGGTGCCACAGCAGCTTCGTAGCAGCATCACGAGAGACTCGGATGGCAGCGCCCATCACTAACTCACCAGTGTCCTTACGCCGCTGTCGAGGACAGCCCGCAGCGTGCCCCGAAGGTGAGAGGAGCGCAGACGAGCCTGCTGAAGTCCATCGTGCTCTGCCTCGCTCACCCCTCTGCGCTTAGCAGCCAGGAGCTGCCCATTGCCTAAACCCAAAGAGGACAACGCTGCGTCTGTAGGAAGGTGGCAGGACATGACCGTCCACGGCCCAGTGATGGAGGAAGCCCAGACCAGCGCACTGGTGATAAAGAAGCAAATTTGCAGTAGCCTACCCAAACCCCAGGAGGAAAAAGTCCTGCACTACCCAACTCGAGGGAAACACCGCACTGCAACCAGGATCAGTCAGGAGAGGAGCCGGCAAGAGCACCATCAGCTCCTCCCACCACCCATGTCCGCACAGTCCCCACTGGCACCAGAAGTGTTGGCCCCAGGGAGCCAGCTCGAGCCCCAGAACGCTGCGTCCAAAAAAAAGCCAAGAGCTGCTGGAGAGCCTGGCAGGGAGAGGCCAAGCCCGTCCGTGGAAGGACCAGAGCGCTGCTCAAGGACAAAGCTGCTTCTCTGGGAACAGGCATGGAGATTTGCTCCTCGCCTGGACACTTCAAAGGGCTCAAATCACAGTAAATAAGCATGACTGTGCAAGAAGAAAGCAACTGGAATGAAAGACCCGATGGTGCTTTAGAGCAGCAGCCTGTCCTGGGAGCCTCCCTACACCGGAGGATGCGAGGAAGAAGTGAGTTTTTTCATCTTCTACCGCAGCCCAAGCTGCAAACCCTCCTGAAGCCGAGCCAGCTGGAGCCAGCAGCGCCAGCCCACGGCGGAGAGCGCTACAGAGAAGGGAAATCAGTTTCCAGATGAGGTGCTTGTGCTGTGCCCACAGAGCTCATAAAAAAGGATTAGCATGTTAACCACGTAATTAAACACGAAAAAACTTAGCAGGCGTCTTCAAAGGCAGGCAACAAAACCCAGAGGTCACACCGCAGCACTTGCTGTGCATCTGGTTTAATTACGGGGGCTCCTCCCAGGCACCGAATCTCTCCCAGCTGCTGGATTAGTCTTTTCATAAACTGCCAGGACTTTACTTCACCTCCTCGTGCTACGGCTACAAGTGGATTTCATCCCCGCTTCACCTGCCACAGCATTCCTCAAGCCAGTCGGGACGAGACAGCGGGTTTCAACCACAGCCAGCTGGCCCCAGAGAGACGTCCAACGTCTCCCAGATGTGCCAGACCTGCAGGGTCACCCCTCTGGGTGCGTCCTCCCTCTTCCCCAAGAAACACTCGAAAATGAGAACAGCTCGCCTTAGGAACACCCACAGCCCTCCTGAGAGGAGCTGTCAGCAGCCAGCCAGC
>JAAGAY010013037.1:26283-72107 GCA_011801015.1 Ardeotis arabs | reverse complement strand
AGGTGTCCAAGCTGTTGTGCAATGAGATGCTTCAGAAGCAGGATTCAGGCTACAAGGTAGTGTAAAAGAGCTGTATAGAAAAGAGAAGGGAAGGCAAGGCAAGGGGAAGGAAGGAGATGGCAAAGGGAAAGGGAACGGCAAGCTACGTAATAGATCTTGGAGTTGTCCATGGCCAGAGGGAATCTACTTAAAGCATGGCAATATATCTAATAGCTTGCAGAATTTGGCCCTTTTTCCTCTGCCTACACACTGATCCTCATTACAGGAATTTTATCACGTTTTGTTAGAGCTGCAAGAAATTGCACCCTTCTCGTGTGTGTGTGTCTGTGTTCCTCCTTTGTCAGCTCAGGGCTGACAGTGGGGCTGAAGAGAGGCTTTTCACTTATTTTCTGTCTAAGGTCAATAGCTTATCAGTTATTGCACTTAATTTGAGCTGGAGGACAAAAACTTTGCTTTCAAAACATGTTGTGGTGTCTAGCTGAGGTGATATAACAAGGTTATAAGATCAATATAAAATATTAATAAAAATAAACTCTTTCCGTGACAGGAAGGGAAAGCTCACAAGGGAGCTGGAATGCAATGCTCTTCACAAAGGATGTGACCCCAGAAGTTGGCCATTAAAAGCCACTGACCTTTTTTATTGTTACCACTCTGTGTTATTTAGCCATGATTTGCATTTTTAGTTTCCATAGCTTCTTAAAATAGGGTAATTACCCTGATTTTTTGGCTAAATTCAGTTGAGGTAATTAAATTTTGCATATCCAAGTTTTCCCCATACCATTAATTACAGAGAAGTTTTGCATTTGTTGCCTGCATGACTGACGGAGTGTAAAGAATATGTTGTAAAAGTCTTGTAGTGGTTTACTGTTGGAGTGTTGTTTTTAATACAGCTTCTGAACAAACTGAGTTCAGCTAATCTATATCAACTGATGTTCTCACATTAACCTTATGAAGCAATAAAGATGCACTGAATAATTTATACACAGATGTAGATTGCACAGCTCTATTTGAGCCAAGTGTGATGAACAAGGGAACAATTAGAGCAAGGTTATCCGATGATACTCGAAGGAATTCTGAAAAACCAATAGCATCTCTCTTAGGACTTGGCATAGTTCCTCAGATAAAATACCGAAATAATGAGGGGGGAGTGGGATAGAAACCATTTATGCAGTCTTTTGTGAGTACACTGAGCCATACAGACTTTATTTCCAGTTTTTCCTGATAGTGGAGGGCATCACGGTATCATGATGTTGGTTTAGTGTCTGATGAGGGGAAAAAAAAAGATCATTCAATGTTCTTCATCATCCTGTGATTTGAACTGGTTTTTTTTCCTTTCTTTGCAGATTCCCTTGAACTTTTCAGAGGTGGTGAATATAAAATCCAGAAGAAAAGAATGTTCAATTCCAAATTAATATTTTTATCTATAGAAAAAAAATAATTAAAAAAAAAACCTGAGTAGTGAATTAAAGATGATGTAGAAAAGAAACTTGGCTGTGGATCTTAGGGATAATCAGTCAGTCCTAGCATTTTGTTTGATGGTGTTCAGAGAGATTTTTAAAGGCTTTTGTTGCTTTGTTTTTCTTGTTCATTTGTGAAAACAGGAATGCTAAAATTGTTAATTCTGTTTGGTCTTTTTTCCCCCCAGCTAAAAAAAAATTAAAAAAATAAAAATAAAAGGGCTTAGGAGACCATCTGTTACAACTGAATAGAAGACAACTTAATCGAGCCTCTGGTCATCATGAATTCTTTCAAGTCAGATAACATCATTTGCACATAAGGGCACATCCTTTGTGTCACTTCAGTGAAATTATTCCAGGAGTTGATGAAGTCCACTCAATAAAAGGCTACCATCTCAAGCTGTGCCCTACGCCTGTGTTTGTGCAACTGAATCAGTTCTAAAACCCAAACCTTTAAAAGTATTTAGATCCTTAACACTTAGGTGTCAATTTAAGATATGATTTAGATACTTACATGTAAATATCTAGAGTAATTTTAAATGCTCTGTCATATCTAGACTGGCCTTCACTTGCCTCTACAGAACATTATAGGTCTTCCGTACCACATTGATCAGCTTTGGGATGTCTTAGCATCTCTAGGAGTCAGACTTGACAGTAGATGTCAATGCTCAGGCAGCTAAATCCACCTCCTATGACTGAATTCTTACTACATAACTTCAGATTTCTACATTGTTTATTGTCTGTGTAAGTTCTCATATGTGAGCTGGGCTTGCTTGTAGAGTTGCCATTGCTGTTAGTGAACATCTGGAGCTAAATTCAACTGCTCAGGTGTACAGCTGTTCCAGCTGGCATAGGTCAACTTGCCAAGTGCTGGTTAGCAGGTTAGCATCTGCCATATCTGGAAAATGTCTCAGGTACCTCAGGGCAACTCCAGCAACATCCAGCAACACTACATGGCTATGATACAGGAAACTTCAATAGAGCTGCTAAATTTTGTTGTCTTTATATGGAAGCTGACTCTCAGCCTTATATTTACATGTTCACATTTGGATCTGAATCCTACCCCTGTCCTGCAAATAATTTTGTGTAAAATGAGTTCCACACAAATAGCTTGGCGGTCATTTCTACCTATAAACACCTTGGAACAGCTGGACCAAAGTGAGATGCCTTCAATTCAACATTAGCATCTGTGACAGAACAGGGAAGTACATCTAAACGCCATAGCTAATACTTAAAGTGTTGGATTAGATTTTTTTTTACAAGCCTTCACTTGGCTCAAATCAGCCTCATTGCTGATTCCTTTCTGATGTAGTACACAACTCACAGTATCAGGTACAGATGACAGAGGTCAGTTTTTGCCAATTAATCCTTGTCTTGACCAGTTGCTTAAATATATACAAGATTTGATGGGAAAGTTGCCACATCAAGCCTAAACACATCTTCCTAAATTAATTTCACCGCCTTTTTTACTGGACCTGGCAAAATAACATTTGTTTGAAGAATCTATTTCCCAGTATTTTCAGAAGTCTTACTTTTTGGGTTTTTTTTTTTCCTGTTTATTCTATATTCAGTCATTAGCTGTGGCTAATACTACTTCAAAGATGTAATATTAGAGAGAAAAATTGGGCTACTATTATGCTATTTTGTGCTATCTATGCCATGCTATTCTTTATTCAGCCATATGATGTAAAATATAGATTTTTCCCACTCTATTGCATTAACAGATTTTTACATCTTTTATTTTCTTTTCTGATTTGCGTCAGCTGGTAAACAACTGCCATCCTCAAATAAGCTATTTAAAGTGCTTTTACCAGAAATGTTTGAAGCTTGTTCATGTCGGCAATAAACATGCAGTGCATACAGTTGAAAAAATATATATATTCTTCTGACAACTGCTTGATAAAAATAGCCTTTTCTTCTAAATTGTTCAGGCAGATAATGCTGTAAAATTACAGATTACGAAAGACTAAACACTTGGGGCTTGTTATAGAGCCTACAAAGACTAGGGAAAAAAAAAAAAGTAGAAAGTATTTTTTTCAAAAATCATACAAAGAATTCTTTGTGGATATTCTATTAGAAAACTGTGAAGATGCTCTCTTTTTTTGACTGAGTAAGCCCAGTGTTCTCCAAAATCTTTGACTCAATATTATCTTTCTGTAGTATGGTTACTTTTAGGCTATTGTGCTTTTTTTTTGCGGAATAGGTGATGCCACAAGATCGGTTAGAAGTGCAAAACCTTGAGTGTCTCCTTTGTATCTTCCCTGTGTGGGGTGGGGGAGGAGGATCTCAGACTCCTAAAAGAAATTGAATTGATTCATCAGAGGTACTTTGAGAGGTTAAATTACAGTTCATAAGGTAGGCATCCTAGAATGAGAAAGATATAACAAGAACAAATATTTGCTTTCTGTTGGTTTTCTCAACATCCTTCTCCCCTCCTTTTATTAAAACTATGAAATATATTGTCTATGTTTTAAGTTCTTACCATGGTAGTACTTGTCACAAGTTTCTAAGGCATAAATATCTGCTGCTGCATTGCCCTGGGGAGTGGAATTACCATGCTGTACTGAGAAAATCTGCTCCCACACTGAACTCAAAATAGGTGCACGCAGAGGATGGGAGTCGTCTCTTTTAGCTTTAAATGTCTACTGTGTGGCACAGTACTTCCAGGGACTGATCCATCTGTTTTAGCAATTACATCGAAGCACCACAAGCTAGAAGGACCCAAATATTAGACTACAAAGAAGACAAAAAGGAAATCTCATATCTGGCTGGGGTAATCCCCGTTTTCCTCCTTGGATTAGAGTCCAAGCTTATGTTGTTACATCTCTACAAGAAAACATACGTGCAACAGTAGAGGCAATAAACCAAGTTACAGCCAAACCTTGTGGTCTTCTCAACATGACCTTTTCTTTAAAGTCTATGTCAGGATTAGACTAAGGCTATATATTCTGTGTTTATATGTTGTCCTCATAAAAATCCTTTTTGTGTGAACCATTTTATTCTTATGCATCAGTATTTTATGAAGAGGAAAAAAATACACTTGGAAAATTTCCAACCTGCTCTAATCAAATACTCATCACTAGAACAACTACTTGAAAGATTCCTGAGCCCTTGAATCACAGCCCTGAACTCCAAACACCATTTAAAATTTAATGATAACTATTCAAAATTTAAATATATAGTCTCATCTGGTTGATAAGATTCCTTTTACAGTCGATGGAGAGAGAAAGGTACTTCTAGATACCTCTAGAAGGCAATTTTTTGCAGATATCTTTAAGATTGGGATGAATCACTCTCTGTAAGTATCTGTCTCTCTTCACAGGTGATCAAGGGTACCTAAGAGTCTAATTTAGACTAGTCTCTTAAGTTTTGGATCGATAAAGGCATTAAAATTCTTCCCAACATATTTGTCTATCATTTCTTTTCTACCTCCTTCTCTTTTTATCAGGTCCTGCTAGAACCTCTATTAAATGTAACCACCAACAAAATGTTATGCCTGAAATCACCACTTTTGGTGACAGTTGCGTTACACTCTATTTTGCCAGGAAGCATGATTTAATTACCTAAGTAAACAAATGGCTTATTTTTTGATGTCTGTTAAAAACTCCATACAATAGCCTTGCCCAAAGCATCACCATAATTCTTCCATTGCTCTTTCACTGCAGACTGGCTTAAAACGTCCCCCAGTTCAGACCTTCTGAAAGCTCCATCTTAAAGTACACTTTTTATTTACCAGTTCAGATTTCTTCTGAATCATTAGCCTAATTGGGTAGTGATGACTGCCTAATGAGCACTTTTGAAGGATTTCCTATGTATATCTTGCTGTTAATTTTGCATAGATCAAGGATACAGCTATCCAGAGTACATCAGCAGACTGTGTGTCAAAATCAGAAATGCAGAGCTCTCATAAAAATTATCAAATTATAGGTATTTGTCTACTAAGGCTTCTTCTCATTATTTCTGTATTTTCCTGCTGAATTGTTTTATTCAGTAGGAAACTATTTGTTTTTCAAACAAAACACACCATGATTATTAAAATATGCCATGAGTAATATAGATGCCTCTAAAATTTTCCAGAGATATATTACAACAGGTACGGCAAATGAATGAATAGGATGATTACACCGAGGGTGGTGGAACACTGGCCCAGGTTGCCCAGAGAGGTGGTGGATGCCCCATCCCTGGAAACATTCAAGACCAGGTTGGACGGGACTGTGAGCAACCTGATCAGGTTGGAGATGTCCCTGCTCCTTGCAGGGGGGTTGGACTGGACAATCTTCCTTCCAACCCAAACTATTATATGATTCTATGATTCTGTTCTATGATGTGACTCAATTTCCCTGGTTATGCAGAAACGTAGATCTTTCTTGTATACCCACTCAGGCAATTCATAGCTTGTAGTGGAATTAAGACAGAATTCAGAGGAACAGAGGGATTTATTTGATATAATGTAGGGTTGGGTTTTGTTTCCCAGTAGTAGTTCCCATCCATTCATGGTCAAGGAGTTGAGATCTAGTTTCTAGTTACAGATCTAAGCTCAAAGGAGATACAAAATGTGTTAGGTGAATCACATCCTATAAGCATTCTTTTTCACTGACTATCTAAGTAACACCTAGAGTGAGTCCTACCCTCCTTAATCAGGGAGAAGACTGTATAGCCAAAGAGCAAATACGGATGGAGTTGTGGTTTAGCCTTGAGGAAACAAAACAAAAGCAAAAGCTGATAATACTCTTCATCTATGTGAAAGTTTTAGGAACTTAATGCAAGGACTCTTGGGATACTTTCCTTCACAGGGTGATCAGGGACCTGTACTCTTCCTGATTCTATTAAGCATAATAGCTTGTCTATCTTTCATCTCTGTTAAACATAAGTCATATTAACACTGAAACTTCACAAAGCACTAACCACTCCAAATAAGTAAAAGAAGGGGCAACCGACCAGTTCTTTCCACAGTTACCAGACCATGCCAAATGTAGAAGAGGACTAGGTTGCTCTGAGTTAAGATTCATTTTAAAATTACTCTTCAACTTTTCTGCATATAGAAAGGAACATTGACTGAAAACATGTCCTGCCCTGATTCTTCTCTGCCTTTCACCGTAAACTGATTGCAAAAACCTGTGTTCTGTTATGCTTTGTAAGAGTGGGTGAAAGAATGATGTTTACAATGAGCTTTTAGCACTTTGCCTCCCACAGCCTCGTTTGAGTTTATCACTGCCTTGTTTCCTGTTGGACGTAAGTCATTCCAGCAAGTCATTGAGCAAATAATTTTAGATTCCTTTCCAAACATCAAGGAAACCATGACCTTGTGAATCCAAAGCTTATCAGGGGACTTGTTTAAATCTAGTGTCAGTATGACATTGGTAGCTTCTCAAAACCAAACATGTTCATGGCAGATCATTGCCCTTTGACAGACAAATACACCCTTCAACAGACTCCTGAGCCTTTAAAGTAGCTGAAAAGTGTGAAACTGAATTTGTGCAGTTGTCAAAGATGTTGGCACCTACGAGTGACAAGTGAATCTCAGATGGTTTGCAAGGCTTCTTTGGACAAATACATCATCTCTTCAGATCATCTGAATTTTTGAAGTTTGCAATTCCAGTTGCTGATGTTTTGGATTTTATAGTACTGGGCTCTTCCACATAAGCAAAGATTCTTTTACTCAATGTTCCCTCATTTTCCTGTTGTTTAACGCAGTCTCTTACCATGAGTCTTCTCCTAGGTGAATCTGAGTTTAGGGGCAGGGTTCAGAGACTTCCACAGTGACTTAAGACAATCTACACCCCTTCCCCCTTAAGTGGGGAACCAGCTGCACCCATACATCAACAGGTGACTGTGTTGTATTGTGTCAAGATGGTGAAGCTGATAAGTCCAAGTCCCATGACAGCTGCATGGTACAATGTGGCCTTGGGTAGTGATGTGGGTGGGCATGATTCCTGTTCCCAATGAGAACTACATCAGATATCTTCATACCACATTGGTTTGGGAGGAGTGGATATTTAGCACCAAGATTTTGGGTTCTGCAGCTTAATAGTGTAGTCAACAACAACAGACGGACTCTCTGGACTCTGTTTCAAAACAGAAGCTTATTTCAGCTGTTTCAGTTTTCTTGGGGAAAAAACAATACATTCCTCTCTCTCAACTGTAGAAGATACACAGGAAGATTATCTGTCTGAACCAAAGTTGGCCCTTGAGAATCTCTTCTCCTTTCTTCTTATGCTGACCAGCAAGGAATGAAGATCATCCAGGATTAGGATGCTATTACCCTGCTGGTGCTTTTTTGTAAAACTCCTCTCCCATCCTTTTGTCCTAGCCGATGGGGATAGACAACTGAGGAAACGACATCCAGTCAACCACTAGTCCTGGTCTTCAGGAAATTAGCCGTGACTGCAATTAATGATCCAAATTCAAAACTGATGTGGAAACCCTCACTTCCCAGAACTTCTTCCAACTCCTTTCTTTCTGGTAATATGACTTGTTTTTTCTGATAGAGTCTGGTTTTGTCATTGATAAGGACGTTGGTGTTTGGTCAACATTTCTAAGATCTTGCCATAGAAAAATTTCCCTTTACATTGAGAAAGGGTGACTGAGTGGTTCCTCATACCCTGATTAATGGCCATGGCTCGTGTATTTTAGTATCTATCCAGGGTCTTTTGCTGTGGGGTAGTCTTCATGTTTAGGTGTGTGCGTGTATCATGGACGAAGAAAAGGTATAGAGATCCTTAAGCTGGAGGAAAACAAGATAGAGCCAGAACTATGTATGTGATAGCTCTGCCAACACAGAGCAGCACCCAAGCTAATTAGCTCCACAGAGAAACAGGGTTAATTATCCCAAACACAACATCACATTGGTTAAGTTTTATAGCTCAGGCAGCTGAGCTAATAATTCCAAATACAAATGTGAAAAGACACTCAGTGTGGATAACAACTTCTGCTGCACTTCATCAATCTGGTGCATACGCACAAGGCCATCCCCTTACTTATGAAATCAATGGGTAATTTGCATAGCTGATTTCAGAGCAGACCCAACAGTCTAGCTGGTCAGGATGCCAAATAAAACAGAGTGGGTTGGTTGTATTAATTCATAGATGTTCTGAATTATCTAAAATTTTTTTGTAGCTGATAGTAGCATAAAAAGTTAATGAAAAGAAACAGCAATCTACACCATAACATTTTATACTTTAATAACTTTTTAAAACACTTAAAGGAAAGGAACTAAATAATGAACCATGTTTATCTCTTTATGTTCCATATCTAAGTACCTTTAGCAGACATAATTTCTGATTCTGGCACCCTTTCAATTTGGCAAAGAATGGGAAAACAGAAGACACTTAGACGAAATTAAAGCTAGACAAATCAAACCAGAAATAGAACACGTTGTAAAGCAGAGTGACAGAGATTGTTAGTAAAACCTTCATTGTGAGCATCTTTGAATCAAGAGCAGTTTGAGAGAAATTACTGGATGGGAAAAATGAGTCTGTGGATGGCTTTTTATGCTGTTACAGAGATTGGACTGGAGGAGCAGCATGTTTCTTTTTGGCTCACAAAGTGGAGAGAGTCGTGGCAGCTGGTTGGAATGAAGAGTCTGACATCAGCTGAAGCAGACAGCATCTAGAGAAGAGAAGCTTCTGGTTTGCACTGAAGTAACAGGAGAAGAAATTTTCCCTCCTGTGCTCACAAGAATCATTACTTTCAGTTTGGCAAGGCAAGGAAATTTGACTTACATTGTACCAGCTGAAGGTTCAAATTAATGACCTAATTAAAATTATTATATCACCTACTGAGCAATGGTTACTGATCAGATGCACTCTGTCAGCCATGTGACACGTTATGAACTGGATCATGACTTAAACTCACAGAAATAATTTTACACTAAGTTCCTTTGCTTAGCTCTTTTGAAAAGGCCAAATATCCACATAAAAGAGTTGGTTATCATACGTTAATATTTCCTACAGGCTTATGTCGTGCATATGGGCCATTACAAAACCTTAGTTGACTTGCCAAATTGTGATAATTAGGAACCCGAAACTGAATCCTCAGGAGAAAATAATTCCTTTGCTCTTTAACAGTTTATTTTGTAATGGTGGCCTCTGCATGGAATATTATTCTCTGCTTCATGGTTGGACTGAGCAACACAGGGGAATTTTGCATCTTTCTGTACTGTACAAATGCATAAAAGATAATAACTGGCATGCACTCAGCCACATATCTTTCCTTGAAAACCATGCTCTGCTTTGCACCTCTGTCTCTTCCTAGTATGTTCCTCTTTTGAATGAATCGTGTTAAAAATTAACTGAAACACTGAAAAAAGGAAATTAATTCATAATTCAGTCCATTATAATGATAGTTTTCTTTGGTGTGCATCTGTCTCTGCAGAGGCTAGACACAGTGCCAGCCCTAATGTAACATTTAACAATAGTGCGGAGTGGGAGGCAATATGAAAACATAATGGGTCAAATTCCCCTCAGGAGAAAATCAGTCCAGTACCACTGATTTCAGTGGAGAAATGCCAGTTCATACCAGCTGAGGATCTGCTGCTTTTCACAGGGCTAATTTTAATGACTAATAAGATACTAGATTGGTATTTGTTGTTGTTTGGAGTGATCGGTGCCTCATACCCCCACATTACTATTTAATTCCAGTATATTATTTAATTCCAGTATCAACAAGATTATCACTTAATTTGGACAAGTGTGTGCGCATAAAAATGATGCCTCACAGAGCTTATTTATGATAATCCTATCAGCTGGCAGCCAAGAACTGACTGAGCTATTTGTCACCCACTATGAAGCTGGAATTACTAAGGAACTGAAATCTCTCTTTCTTTCTCTGCCTGCTTTTATGGGGACGTACTGCATTATTACAGTCAGCTCTTTTGTCCTCTGTTGGAATTAAACTGCATCTCAGAAAAGATAATTAACTGCACACAATGAACAGGGTTAGGGAAGGATGATGGAAGTTTTGTAGGAAAGGACAGACAATGTGTCAAGTTCCCTGTCAAGTGCACAGAATATACAGCCAGCTGATGTTTCAACTTGCTTTCACTGCTTAAAGCAGAAAAGCTTGTTGGGGCAGCAGGAGATGGAAAAATAGCTGTTTTATATGAAGCTTTAGAAGGTGTTGCTGCAGTTTTAACAAATTGGCTATAGATGCTGAAGGAATATTCTTGGGACTTGTTGATTCCTCCAGCTCCTTATCCAATTCCTTTTCTAAGAAATAACAAAGATGCTGTCAGTCTGTGTTCAGGGACAGAGACGCTAACACTGATCTTGATTGTTTTCAGCCCTCGAACTTGAATCTCACTACAGCCCAGGTGCTGATCCTGTCAACTCCTGTTCTCTCTGCTGTGCATCCTGCTTACTCCCCAGGTTCCACAGAGAGTCAGGACAGACAACGAAATTCGTACAAAATACTGCCTCTAATCACTGCTGAGCAGATCTGCAGGTCTGTGGTAACAGCTACAGGGAAAAAAAAAAAAAAAAGAAAAAAAATAACAACAAAAACTCACAGGACGTTTTCTGCTTTTATCACTCCATTATATAACATTTCTGAATCCTAAGCATAAAGCGTCTTTCTGATACATACTCCAAGAACCTGGTATTTTTTTCTTCTTTTTTTAACCAACCTGTCTCTCCTGCAATAGGAAGTCTACAAGATATAATGATTTTTGACAGTATGCTTAAAGCTTAAGGGCTGTGTGCTTCTCTTTATAATCAAGAGCAGTGCAGAGGGCAGGGATCTGTTGTGACTACATGGACAAGAAGGAAAGAAAACATAATTTGCACTTGTATACATTTCCAACACCTAGCAAACAGAGAAGAAAGCCAGAGCAACCCATCAGAAACCATGGAGAATGTTGAACTTGGGGACTTCTAATGGGATTTGGATGCTGGGATACAGCTGTAAGTGAACTGCATATAAGCTGCATGCAGTTCAAAGTGAGTTCTGCACAGTTTATTCCTTTCCAGCCAGCCTCCATAAGTGTAGAAAATGCAGTGAAACTGCAATTTTGTCCCACAACAAGATGTAGATTTCTTTGGATAGCAAAACTACTGTTCACTGGAAGAGCAATATCTTATAGGACGATTTGCATAGTAAGCAGAGGTTGGTGAAACTCAGACTTGGCAAACTGTTTTCTAACTCACTTTCATTGTGTGCTTGATTACTACGTCCATTCCCATCACCTCATAAAAACTTTCAAGAAGAGGGAATAATGCTAGTGAACAGCAACACAACACATGTGAGTGTCTGCATTTAAAGGGCAGAAAACTTACATCAAAATACAAAATTATTTTTCCCTTTGTTGACATATAACCTTACACTCTAGTCCCATGATTAACTATCTCACGTAAAGTGAGATATCATAGAATCATAGAATGGTTAGGGTTGGAAGGGACCTTTAAAGGCCATCGAGTCCAACTCCCCTGCAAGGAGTAGGGACATCTCCAACCAGATCAGGTTGCTGAGAGCCTCATCCAACCTGGCCTTGAACGTTTCAAGGGATGGGGCATCCACCACCTCTCTGATATCTGCACTGTTGATGCATACAGCTCAGCTGTAGCTAAAACTCTTAGTACAGGCAATAGAGACAGACTATTCAGTTTATGATTCATTTGACTTGTTTCAGACACTTATTTCACCATGAGATTAATCAGACCCAGAAAATCCTTACTTCTTTCTAGCGCTTCTGAAAGATCTGAGAGAAACAACCAAGGTGCAGACATCTATACTGTACTTATGTTCATATAAATCTTATCCTTTCAGAAAACTCTTAGTTCTTTTCAGACAACTCTAAATTCTCTAAATTCTGGGTCATAATAACATTATCATAATACTGATTGTTATTCTGTAAAATTTAAATGAAATAATGAAATACCTAATAAATTTCCATAAGCCTATGTGTAAGTACCCTTTAGGGCTTAGTAGTTTTGTACTTTTAGCTGAAGTCAAAGAAAAAATATGTATTATTGTAATGGTTTCTTGGAATTCCTTTCTTTGTACCTTAAGCCATTTGGTGCTTTTGTATGGTCCTTGTGTCAAAGGGAACTAGCTTTTTTTTTTCCTCCCTCCAATGTAACTTGGGACTGGGGGGGAGTTTATCACGCTGATTTACCCTTGTGTAACTGGAAGTAGAATTAGGTCCACAGCAGGTGAGCCATCTAAGGCATGAGATGGCAAATTGAATTGGAAGAACACAGTAATATTTTAAACTCTATGTCTTCTGTGGTTGGAAAGAAGTCAACACAAACAAGATGATATGAACACTGCTGAGAGTGGTAGATTCACACTGCTTGAAAGCACATGTACTTCTTATGCTGATTGTGAACTTCCCATAAAAGCACAGCTTTTTTGTACTAATAACAGGCCTTCATGCTTGGCACCTGAACGATTCTTTGTTTCCAGCAGAGAAACTGTGGGTTTATGGCCTGAGAATGACAATAGGAATGTGTTTATTGCTAGGGTCACAGCTGGAGTTGATTATTACTTTTTTCCTTCTCAAAAAGAAATGCTACAGGCAGCTAAACATGCTTTCAGGCTGATTTAAGGGAGTGTTCCTGGAAAAAAAACCTCCTCTCTACTTCAGTTTTCCTTTCTCAGATCTAGGTTTACTTTAGCACTGGAAGGCTAGACATCAATAATGGTTTTGTTCTGACAAGAAACCATGCAAAATTTACACAATTTGCTTTATTAAGGAGACTGGCAAGAAATCAGCGTTGAGGATTTTCAGGATTAGGGATTTGCATTCCTCTGCAAATTTACCCCGGTGCCCATGCACAAGCAAAGGGCAGTCATAGAGTGTCTATGCTGCTTATCACAGCTTCTTCCTCAGTAGGCTGCAAAGTCCAAAAAGTGCTGGAAAGGTCTGTTAGCACTGAGCTCCAGCGCTAGCTCAGGTAAAGCCAGCTTGGCATGGTGTTGACATGCTCTAAAAGCCCGGTCCAAACCTTACTGTAGTAAATGAGTTGAAGGTGCTCTAAAGAAGACATTATAATATAGAAATACTGTGGCAGCAGTTCCTCTTTGCAAACCAGGTCCAAAGGATTGAATTTTTAGCCTTTCAAAGATAAACCTTGCCTTCCAATCTCACTAGTTGACTTAGTCAACGGTAACCTCAGCAAATGGCTGGTATTAATCAGCCCTTTTATAGACATGACTGCATGTCTAAACATCATATTCTGTAATTAATACAGTCTATTCCTCTCTTCTCCCACTGACTGTGGTAGCTGAGATGTAATCTGATTTCATTTCTGTAACATAATCTTGGGTTTTTTTTATAGCACTTCCCCCCGCTAATATTAAAATCCTATTCATTTAGTGGTATGCACTGCTAGATAGATGTGCATCTGTGGGTGGATTGTAAGCATGGAAGAGCTGATATATGAAGAAATACTTTCAGTAGGCTGAAATTACTTGGGGCTGAAAAAAATATGCCGAAAGCTGAGTCTCTGATAAGCTTTTCCCTTTCAGAAATGTAGTCACAATATTCATAAGAAAAAGGAGGCAGTGGTTCTACAGAAGCAAATGTTATTTTCTTCAGTGCCTTTGCAAACTGCAATACTATCCTTAAGAATGTCCTTTGCCTGACTGCAAACAATACAATTTACATTTTATTCTAAGTTCATAGGATGAACTTTAAGAATCAGGAAGTCTCATGTTTCAGACTGAGTCAGCTGGTGAACATTCAAATTGTAAGTATAGACTGGTGCCTGACCAATTATAGACATCTGCAATGTAGACATCTTCAGCTGAGATTTTCCTTAGCATCAGAAGATAGAAATTAGATCATTTTGGGAGCAGATCATCTTCTCCCTTTGATTTTACAAATGCATCAGGGGAACTATGCTTAGAAGGATCTATTTCTTTACAATTGCAAATGGTTCATAGGTATCTGCATTGTAGGTGCTGATAGTGTCTGAAATCAATTGCACCCAGAGAATGTTCTGTGGATGGTAAAAGCAGATTTTGATGCCCAGTTGGGCTTCAAATGACTTTGGTCTGGAGCTTCACCACCACTGAGAGAGTTAGAAGCAGTTATGCCTCACTGTTGATCACATAGGGAGGTGTAGTCTGCAAGCCTTAGACATTATTGGAAAGGAAATCTACCTGAAGTGTCCTAGAAGAAATCCAATTACAACCTAAATTTCCTACAACAGCTAGCTTCTTTTTGGAATTAATGGATGCTAGGTACTTATATGGGAAGTTCATATATAAATACCTGTGAGAATTAGCCAATTACGTGAAAAGCTCCCTATCATGGTATGCAATCAAAACCTGGTATTTTATATATCTGTACCGTATAGATATTACAACCCACAACACATAATTTTAAGTATTACATAAAGATACAGTGAAACAAAGCTCTTTTTTTAGCACTAAAATATCTGAAATGAAATGACAAGATCAAGGGTGTCAAAGGTGAAGAAAACAGGCTTATGTTATGAAGCAGATTAGGGGAAAAACCAGCACAGACATCAAATTTTGACCTTTCTTCTTTCATGAAGTCATATTAGCTTCCTATTCTGTCTATGCTCTAAGTAAAAAAAGGCCAGCTATGGACAATGAACTTCATTACTCTAATTATAAACAGAGCCTGCTCCCACTGCCTGCCCCTTGAGGAAATGCCTGGACTTTACTCCCGTGAAATTGTGTCTATGTATGAAAATAGTGTGGTATGTATGTTATTAAACTCCTGATTAACCAAGAGACAGAGACAGAGGCAGACATACACTTAGAAGTTAGGGATCTCTCATTCTGTCTGAGTAGAACCGCAGATTCAAGTCATGATACATCTCCTGTTTACAATGTAAAAGCTTTAAATCTGGTTTTACACACAGATTATTTCAGGTCCTGAAACATGCTGATCTTTTGAAAGTCAACAGGATGAGGACAGTTCAGCCTTGGGACTGAATGCAATGTAAACAGAGCTATAGAAATGATTCAGTGATTGGTTCATACACAGTGTCTTAGCTCTTGCCTTCTCAAGGCTAGGCAAAAGATAACAAGATCTAACACTGGTTTTGCTCTCAAAAATCAGCTAAAATGGTTGGTAACTCCTCACTTTCCCTCCCTGTTAGCATGCTCTGACTGAAATCACTTACTTTGGGTTAATCAGTTTCCTCTGGGTTATTATAATCAAGAAAGAAAGCAAAACCAAAGCAAAACCCTACTGATGAAGTGCCTACATGAGATGCTGCCTGTACTGTCTGATTTCCAATGAGCATTTTGTCTTAGATGTGATTCTTAAAACTAAAATAGCCAATAAAAGCTTTTTGCCTGAAATAGAAGCACCTTAGTTGTTTTCTGTGCTACTGCACTGAAGAGTAAGCACAAACGCAGCTGTTAAACCAGTTGCGTATCAGCCTGGCAGGCCTAAGTATAGCTAGTTCTGCTTGTCTTGCGTTTACTGTTAGGTAAAAGTAGGTGACAGTAATCGGTGTTGTTGGGAAACAAGTTCTCCTGAGAAGAGAGCAGTTCTATGAATGCAGAGAAATGCGGCGTAGTGTGGATTGAGAGCATACCATGTCAAGGAGAAATTCCAAATTCAGAACTAAGAAGGGAAATTATGCAGCTAATGAAATACACATCTGAGGAATCCCTTTAAAATATTCAACTAGAGTCATCCCTAGCTCAAGTCTGGGAAGGCAAAGAATAGTGTCTGGTAGTAAGCATGTTATGTCTGTGGATGGTGCTCCATATTTTTTGATTGTGTGTTTTTGTCTGGAATTAAGACTCAGTAAAATGAGACCATGGTTGAAAATGGTCCAGATAAATAACTTCTGCTGAACTTAACAACATAATCTAAAATTTCTGAGTCATATTCATTACCTCTCACCTTTTTCTCTCTGGATGAAAGTTAATTTGTAGAGTAAGATGTCAACATGTGGGCATCCTCATGCAGGTGTGTAAGCAACCAGGCTGATATGTTTCTATTACAGTCAATGGAGAGAGACTCCTTGCTGTCTATGGAATTCAGAGAGTGACTCAGATCATCATATATATGAGCACTGAGGTCAGCACAGGACTTTCTCAGAAGGAACTTGGTGCAGGTGTCCTTAAATAGTCCTCTAGTGCCATTCGAGATGCTCAGAGATATCTGGATATCCATGTAGGGCTAATGGATGACACGAAGTTTAAGAGCGATCCATGCATTTTTAGAGAGAAAATGGAGACCAGAGGGTACTCTCAAATGGCAGTAGAGAAGGATATACAACACACTACATGAAGCATATACAGTACCTACTGTATATAGCATATCTATACCATACACTATAGAAAACTGAACTGAGTCTTCAATACACAGCTCATGGCAGTTCACCTTCATATAGATACCCAGCAACTGATCCAGCTGGGAAATCAGAGTATGTCACTCTTGATCTGGGGATCCCAGGTTCCCAGTTGGGATACGTTTCCAGGGGATGGGAAACATATACGGGAGTGTTGGGGAGTGGAAGTGGTAAGAGACAGTTGAACAGGGCTATGGGTTGTATCCTTGGAAGTGAAAACAGCTGATCTGCTTTTCCAGAATAATTGAGGGCTGTGCTTCAAAATTGTTTGGAGGGAGGATATGTGGCCTGTTGGGGGCGACGAATATCAGAAGCCCTGGGATTGAAAAATAAGGGACTTTCTAAGAGAAGTAAAATAGAGGACACCTGGTGGTGGGAAAAAGATTAGGGACACCTGGTGGTGGTTAGAGGAACTATGGGTATAACAGAATGGAAACGGCAAGAATAGTTGGCTCTGCAGAGCATACAGTAGGGTCTGAGACTATGCTCTAATGATTGGACTGTGCTCTAACAACTGGGCTATGCTCTAAACAACTATGCACTGACAGTGGCCTGCCCTTGTTCTCTGAGAAGCAGAAGATTCGTACAGTATAAATTAAGGCATAATAGATGAGCTGTAATAATTTTATAGCTCTGGTCCATTTCTTTTGCCTCTTTCAAGGCTGAAGATATGTAACATAGCAGTGGCTGTACAGTTTGGCAACATCTTAAAGGCACAAAAAACCAAGGAAGAGGATAATTTGCTGCACATGGTGCTTATAAAGCCCACACTAGGAAACAGAGAATTTTATCTTTGTTTTCAGAATAGAAGAAAAATCTAAGGTTAATTGGTCTGGTAGGTGGAGGCTTGGGGAGACTACCTGCCATTATTTGGGATATACTATGAAGTAGAGGAAGAGTTGCAGAGAAGTAGTCCTGCTCAGGTAATATGTCTCACAGTGGGAGCCTCAAACTTGTGCTGCAGCTCACCATTGGGTAAGAGGTGGTCAGGAGCACAAACAGCACAAATCTGAGGAAAAAATCAAGGGACTTTGTATAAATATGTAAGATGCTAGAGAGGCTGGGAGGGCCTCTGTTAGAGTGGTCTATATTCAAAATCATTTTGTATTTGTAGGGCTTTTAAGGTCATTATGTGCATAACAAGTTCCCAGAGAGTGATGTTAAGTAGAAATGAACTGATAATTAGTGGAAGAAGGCATTGCTGATACATTCTGAAATATATGAAAACTAATACATAAATGATAAGGCTTGGGTTAAATAGGTACTGTTTGAAAATGTTTCTGTATGATTTTTTTTTTGAGAAGACAACTATCAAGCCTGTTGGGCAAAATTCCTGATAGACCAAAGAAGGTATATAGAAGAGAGAGACAAACTTCTAAACTTTTCTTCTCTTTTCTTTCTAAGAATAATTTGACTTAGTAGTCATAAAGACTGTAACTGCTATTTCTTGATTTCTGCCGAAATAAGTCTGTGGCTCTGTGCAATAATTTTAGTGTGACTGCTGGGAGTTGGAGGCGGAAGCATTAACATATGTTAACTGAGACTTCTCTAATTTTAAACTAATCATACATTGAATGTATTTAATAGGACTGAATGAAGTGACATACTATTTGAGCTTTATTAATACACTCTATTAACAGAAAGTACCACTTCTATCCAATGTACTGGTGATTAAGATGGATTTTTAAAGTGTGCAAGCATGCACAGATGGATACAGATGGTGTATGAAGCCATTCTAAGTGCATCAATCAGTTGCTTCAAGAGTATTTCATATAAAAGAAAACACATATTGCTAATAATGTCTTGCTTTGTATTATCACAATAATTCACAGAAGTGCCAGATTCCCAGTACGGCTCCTGGTATGCAAAGACTAAGTCAATCAGGCAGCGCTGTTTCCTGTGTTGTTTAGGATTGCTATGAAATTCTGCATCTGGACCAAACAAAGGAAAAAGTCAAACAGGAAAAAAATGATGACATATCTTTGCTTTCCCAAGTGCTAAAATATCCCAAGTGTAAAGTATCTACATATGAAGTAAGGAAGAAATGGCAATAAAGCTACACTTAGAAATGCAAGGAGAAAATTAAAATTGATAGTGAAGGTCAGAAATCTGTCTATATTCATCTATAAATTCCACTTATTTTTAGACAACTATCATCATAGTTAGTAGTAGTATTAGTATAGGTATACAAGAACATAGTACTACTGAAAATTTTTCCAGTCCTCTACCTTATATTTCAGGATGGGAAGAATATTTTGATGTTCTTCTGATGCTCCATGAAGAATCCACTCATTATTGGGGTTGTGCTAGAGCTGCCCTGAAGAATTTCTAAGAGGGATGGTGGTGTAAACTGTACATCCACAGGAGAATATAAGCAAGAGCAACAAACACACTTTTCTTACGGGGACAGCTGTTTAGCATTTATTTTGCTTTTTTCATTTGAGATAAATACTGCATCCCTGAGGAGACAGTGGCCCTCTCAGCCTTACTACACAAGTGAATTATGCTCTTTCTAGGGAGATACACAATGGGTGTTAGTAACTCAGGAAGAGCTGCTGCTTCTAACATCTTCAGCACTACACCTGAAGTGGATGTCTCATGCTGAAGGGAATCTTCATCAGAGCAGACTGTTGTCTGAGGAGAAGAGGAGCCTGTACTTTAGAAGCACTAACTTGACCTTTATTTCATGTCGTCGTTTACTCACAAGAAGCTTAGCTCAGGAATTGCAAAGACTGAGATCCTCAGTGTCAGGGCAAAAAGGTTAAAGTGGAAGAATGGAATAAAAAGCTGGCTGTGGAGGTAAAATACCACATCTGAAAAAGTAACAGATGTATTTAGATGTTGAGGCAAAGACAAGAAAAATATGTTAGACTTGAAAGAGATACACGGTGGAATAAGATTGGGAAATACAGTGCAGTGAAATCCAGGACTAAAATGATAAATTTCAGAAGCAAACATGATATAGCCACACCAGCACTGCAGCTAGGTTGTGGAGTAGTTTAGAATATGGATGTTCACTTTTGCCTGAAGTTTATTCACAGGTGTTAATCTCTGAATTCAACTTCTGCTTGTCAGCTTGAAGTTTTTTTACCCAGCAAGTCTACTAGCAAGTGTTTAGAAGGCATCTGTACTTTGCTAATGGCTTACTTTAGATCTGGACGACTTTTTGATCACCTTTACATTTCCAAAATGAAACATAACATTGACTGAGAACCAAGTCTCTCCCTCTTTATGTTTTCAGAAAAGATTTAACTCTGATTTTTTTTTGTTTATATCACTGACTATATGTATTAGACTCTTGAGAGAATGATAAAGAACCAGCAAGGGAAAGAAGTGGAAGGTGATGAAGGAACATATTGTAGGGAATTTCATTTATGGGAGGACAAACAGATATGAACGTCACATGAGAATGTGAAAAAAGTTTGCAAATTTCAGCAAATATTTTAGCAAACTACACCTAGCTCTTTTATCCTGGTACTCACAGGTGACATGAGTTTCCAAATTGCCTCTGGAACTTTGTTCTAGTTATTCTAGGAATATTTATACTTGACAAAATACTGTCAATCAAGGTCATCATCTCCAAAAAGCATCTTGTCAAATTTCTTATTTTCTCTAAGAAATAGGATAAATTACGGCCTTCTTTCAGACAGGATTGAATGAAATGTATATATGAAGAGGTTAGGGTTACATCTGTATTAAGTAAAATGCAATAGGCATTGTTTTCTGTCACTCAGACACACAGTATATATGCCCATACTCCTAAACTCTCCAGGCTCTCTAACAAAAATCCTCAAAGCTAACACGAATGTTTCTGGTTTTGCCTGTTTTTCTTTCTCTGCTGTTTCTGAAAGAATGCTGAAAATCCCTAACAATAGATTGTCATATCTTTGTAGCTAAACAGCACAGCTTGAGTTGAGATATTGTTCTCACTGATGCACAAAGCTTCTATTTATCAGCTGAGTACACAAATATCAGGGAACTGTGCACAGCCGTCTTTTGAGTGTGCTTCTTCATCAGGGCAACTGCTTGAGATTCATTATTCCCCTGATAGCCTGGGAAAACCACTTTACTTGGCTGTTCAGAAGTGTAAGACCCATCATGCTGTACTACTCAATCAGGACATTAAGGCTGAGATTCATCTCCCCTAACTTTAGATGTCCACAGCCTAGAAGTTTCCAACTGCAGTGTAGCCACCTTTGCTCCTATTATAGAATTGTGGAATCATTCCCTTAGCAGAACAGCCGCTTCGGGTTATGATTTACCTGATGTTAGACATTTACTGTTAAACGGGATGACTGGAACTATAAAAATCACAGACTAGATCACCACTGACTTAAAATGTTTGTCCAGGTGAAAAGGGCATATGGAGACCTCTCCAGTGTAACATGGCTATGTTTATTCAAATAAATCCCACATTTTTCATTTGCTGTTTTCCCACTATTGAGCTGGTTTAAAATATTGAGAAAGTGCTTGCCCTCATCTTTTCCTGGAGGTTTTTGCTACTGTAGCATGCCTATCAGAAGACAGTATTCCAATCTAGTCTAAGAATCAGCCAGCCACGAATAAATTCCTGATGAGGTAAACTTGAGCTAAGACATCAAAATTTGCACTGGAGGAACTGAGAAGCCATTATCTCTGCTGATTCTGCTATGGATAAACAACTTCTGGCAGAGAAATTATAACAACAGGCTGCAGAGTGGTGCTTTTTCTGCAGTAATATCGACAGGAAGGAGCACGAGACTGAACTCCTTGCAATATCCAGCCAGAGGAGTCATAGTGGTTTAAACAGCTGAGGTTTAAAACCTTTTTTTTTTCACTTTTTTTTGTAAATTGCTTTCTTGGTTTAGTTCCTTGACATTTCTCTCATATTGCAATTTTTTTCCAAAGACACAGAAGAGGATTGTTCCCCATCCATTAGTTAAAGAAAATGGTAACCTAAATACACTGAGACACTCTGTGTAGGGATAGAATATTTGATGTAACATATAAATTGCTTTAAGAAAAATAAAACAAAAAAAAAACCAAAAAAAAACCCAAGAAGAAAGGTGTGTATTAATCCTGAAAGAATAACAGAATCAGTGCTAGGCTTCACAGGGGTCCCTAAACACAATTAGGAGACAGATAAATCTGAATATGGATGAAAAACGTTCGAGGTATTAGAAATTTATTTATGTCTTTCAAAGTCTACCCAAATTATTTAATCCTTCTCATTGGGCAAATGATTCTACGTGACTGAATTTCTAGTTAAGGAATTATAATTATCATAACTTTGGTAACATTTTGATGGTCTGTGCAATCTAGATCACTGTATTGCAGTTAATGAATATACATACAGTGTGGATCTAAGCATAATGAAAGTTATTCCAAAATCTAGCCCAAAATAGTTCCACAAAATGCCTTGTTAGGCCATATTCTATCTCCAAGTCAGAAATGAAGAGCCAAAGTTGGGAAAGTCTGATCCTTTGAAGAGTCAACCGCTGAAAAGTGCTCTTCTAGCTTTCTAGATGTCATAAGAGACAAATAGCTCTGCAGTTGTATTCAGGCTGCCACCAAAAAGCAGGTTCCGCCTACTCTCATAAACAGATCAGATAGCGCTGCCTCCGCTTTCACACACTCTGTGCATCGTAAGAGCTTTTTTCCCCTCTCTGTTTTCATGTTAATGGTTCCCTTGCAATTTATTTTGCTGTCTGACAGCATTTCATTTTTATTTTTTTATGAGCTGTAGGGTAGAATAAATAAATTCTTTATTTCTTGCTTTGATCCAATTAATTTCTTGTAATTTTTTTTTCCATGCTCGGGTCTGTTGTAGATTTTGCTTTTCCAGATGCAGCATCTGTAGCTGAAAGAAACAGCAATTTCCAGATAGAAAGTGCTTTGTTGCATGAGTTTTTACCTCTCCAGTAAGAGCTTTAGGCATAAGGTCCTCACTTCTGGAAGACAAATAGATGCATTAGTACAAAACTATACCAGCCTTTCATCTTTGGAAGGCCTATTGACCATAGTCAGTGAGAGTCACTGGCACTTTAACTGACCGGGAGAAAAATGAATATACAGAAATAAAGGACAAGACTGCTTTTGCCAAGTTTAAGGGGGAATCAAAGAGATCTGGGTTCAAAAGTTAAAATGCCATTGTGCAATATGCAGTGATTTTTTGAGCTAGAGAGTTCTGAAATCAGAAGAAGTAGTTTGGGCACGTCTTCTTGATCTTCAGGTGATTGGCCTGCCTGTAATCCTGGGACAAATAATCTGATGAACTGTTCCACAAATGTGCATGTACAGTCTCCTCTCTCTGTTTCTATTCCAATAGGTTCAAATTCTGTGAGTTCTCCTGAAGTTCTGTGCTTCAATTGTTTCTAGGACAAAAGTGGATCCCAGCCATCCCACTGATTTATTCATCTTCACTCTGACTGAAATCAGTTCATTCTTATTTGTGAGAAGTTTCTCCTATTCCTCATTGTTCCTGTGCTGAATAGTTCTTGCTGAGAAGATCTCAGAGGGTCTATATATTTTATGCCTCTTCGTGAGAGATTTATGCCACTAATGCTGCATTTAGTTGTGACCACACTCATGTTAGAAGGGATCAGACATAATCATTGCTTAACTAGTAAATTTACTGGGTTATTCTGGTTCCAGTCCATTGTATTGTTGTCTGTCTTCAAATTCAGTGGGAATTAAACTGGCATACTGAGAATTACTAATGCCCTCTTCTTCTTGATCTACTTCTTGTTTTATTTTGGTTTGCAGTTCTTGGAAGATGATCAAGATTCCTTCCTTGCTTTAAAATGTGAATTCTTCTGATAAATTGTTTATTCATGACTAACATTACAATCTTCTGAAGTCCATTTCATGTAGATTCTGATAATCTAAAAACTGTAGGGCTTGATGAAAAACAGTCAGCATCTATCTTCTTCCAACAGGTAGCAAATCCTGAAACTTGATTTCTCAGTGGAAATCAGCTGTGTCAAGACTAGATATACTCTCCATATTGTTTTTGTTCCAGAAGCCTTGTAAACCACAGCCTGTGATTTCAGCTGTGTGATACCAGGCCCAGTTTGGTGCAGCACAGCTGTGGGATCTTGGCTCAGTTTTGCTGGGAAAATAATTTTCAGCTGTGAGGAATACTAGGTGCTAAAGCCATGTGAGAAAAGTAAAAATGCAGGCATCAGTGAAATTATTGAGACAGTGATAAGTAGGCATTCAAGGACTGAAAAGTACTGATGTGAGAAGATATTAAAACCCTTAGGAAAAAAAGAGAACTGAAAGATGGCAACTCAGCAAGAGAGAGGAGCAGCCCACACAAAGGAGCAAAGCAGGCTTGGCCAGCAGAGATGCTGTGCTTCTCACATTTAAGGTCATGCCCATGCTAATCTTTCATTTAGTAGTTATGGATCCTTGCTCTCGCAGTGTGGGTCAGCCAATAAATATTTATTATGTACTTTTAACTTCTTGATACTCTGCTCGCACAGCATATTTGTGTGTGGTAGAAAATACCTAAACAAGTATGATCTACCAAGGTAGGATTTAGGGGGCTGATCGCAGTCTCACACCAAGTGTCCGTGTCATGTATATCGAATGAGGCCTTTTGCTCTTTGCAATAACGCTACTTATCCTTCAACCCAGGTAACTCTGAACTGGTGATTTTACGGCATTTTCTCCATGCTGTACCATTCTTAAAAGCTAGGAATCAAGTCAAGCACTGTTACCTTCTAGAGTGCTACCAGATGACTTCTGCCGTAGTCCTGCTGGTGTATACCAAATCAAGGAAATGTCCTTTAAACTTCAAATTAGCATTTGACACATTAGTTTGAAAGTGATTTACACATCTTCTCCCGACCCATCATTTACAGTGATTTGTTGTTGTTGTTGCACTGAATGCATAGCTCTTATGGCAATATTGTACAAAACATTTCAGAACTTCTATCTGGAAGTAGCTTGAACACTGGTGAAGGGACAGAGCAGCAGACAAGACAGACTAAGTGAAGAGGAAAGTCTGGCAGACCTGAGGTTCAAACAACTCCATACGTTTTCCCAAATGGGAAAAGATCTGTCCTATTCTGTCTACAACAGGAACAAGACCAAACCCCTTAATATTCCACTTCATATATCAGTCTTGCCTTTTTTTTCTTTTCTTTTCTTTTTTTTTTTTTTTTTAAGAAAAAGGTAACATTGGCAGGAATGATTGAATCAGTCAAATGTTATTCTCTTGCGTGGAAGTTCCTTTAAGTGAAAAGTTTGATTGACGCTTCATAATGTTCAAGACCATGCATCAACCCTGCAAATCTGTGCCCTTCTTGTAAAAGATGAAGTTCATTTTGCAGAACAGCCCACATTCTTCATGCATATGATGAGTCACATGTGCAGGCCAAAGAAAGCAGTGTTTTGCTTTGTGCTTTTGATCAAAAAATCTTGCTGTGCTGCAGCTTTTTAGAGCACACCTGATAAAATCCATTATACATTTTTTTCTGCTTCACTAGTGATAAAAAGCCTCTGACAATTGACAATAGCAAGGCCATTTGTCACTTTGAAAACCTGTATTTTTGGTGAAAGGAACAGAATCGACCTCTTTTACCCCAGTAAAGAAGAAAAAACCCGGACAACTCTTTCCATACATAAAACGTAAAGTATATGAATAACACATAGGCATTCCATTGTGCTTCTCCTCAGGAGATCCCAAAGCACAGCAGATACTCTCTATCATTCACATTATTGCAACTGGGACACTGAAGTTCATGGAGGTGAAGTAACTGATGAGCATCAAGCAACAACCTTTGACCTCAGCCAGGCTTGTGTCTCTTAAAGTCAGTCTATTGTGCTAGCGACAAGACTTCATAGCATTATAAGTAACAAATTGATCTAAGTGACTAAAGCTTCTTTTGCATTCCCAGAAGGAAGATGTTCATCGGTTTTCTAGCCAGTATTCAACTTTTATTATTAGAATTAAAAATTGGGAGTCAATTGGGGGGTGAAACTTCAAACATTCAACTTGCTGCAATTGTTTGAAAATTTGGTTCCTATCCATTAAAGGAAAGAAAGATGAAAAATTAAAAAAAAAAAAAAAAAAAAAAGCAGTCTTGGATCTCGTCTCTCTGGACTTTCCATGGAATAGCTCACATTTGATCAGGTGCATCTGGCTAAACACAAAAGTAAAATTCTAAGATAATCACTCTGTGAAGAACTATGAAGATCTAGTCATAAAACAAAAAAAAAAAAATCTGAAGAATAATTCAACTCACTCTGAAGTGCACATCTAAAATATATCAGATCATCAAACCTCAATAGCATTGACAATGAAGAGAGGTCAACATAACTAGCTCAACTGCAGACATCCACTACAGATGTCCAAAGACAGATGAAAAGTGTCCCCTCATTTACAAATTCAAATACAATATTCACGCAGTAAAGGACCAGGGCACCAGTAAAGCAGTCCAACTAAAGCTCTGCCTAATGTTGATAGGCAGTAAAAGTGCCAGTGATAAATTAGATTGTACATGGAACAAGATGAAAACATTGTGCTGGAGCATACTGCCTTTATGTCAATCAACAGAGCAGCTTCAGTGGGAATATGTGTTCAGTTCTGACGGTTTCAAGACAAAAAATGTAGCGCCAGAACTGGAGAAACTCCACAGAAGGGCCATGAGATAAGGGAAGGCACAGAAAATCTCGTATAAAGAATTTAAAAAAACCGAGATTGTTCAACTCTGTGAGAAAATAGTAAAACCATGTTCACTGTGGGTGTGTTCTTGCTTTGTCACAGATATCCAGGCTGGTAGCTACTCATACCTGAGCATCTCTAAGTGGCTAAGTCTGAGATAGTCACCCTGGGCTCCATTTAGACTTGATGAATAAACATAAACTCTGGAGAGTCACTTGTTCAATTTCTTAGAGGTATTTAGAATAAGACAGACAAACCATACTCTGATAAAATCTCTCTCTTTATTGATAATAAATGATAAATAAAATTTTGATATCTGACTCTAGGGTGTTGGAACCTAGGGGAGATACCCACACCCAGAAAAAAAGTCATTAGGTTGTTTCTGGGATCAATTATGTACGTTTTTATGCTGATAGAGAAGATGGAAGTCCCCATTTCTGTCTGACACAGTATTTCCTTGTCTAGCTGGAAATTAGCCAGTCTTGTTGATCAATTTCCATAAACTTCACTACAGCTCTGCAGAATTTAATGACTGCATCCTGCCTAGCAATATTGTCTGCATTTGATTTACTGTGCCTATTAATTTCAAAGCCTGTCTCAAAGAACATTGATTTCTTCATCAGATGCACAAGTCTATCACTTTATATGACTGGATGACCAGTTGACTAAAGTGAAGTGCCTTGATAAAGCAAAACCTAGATTGAGACAGACTGATGTGGCTGAACAGAACTTAAAGGCCAAAGAGAAATAGAAAGGCCATAGAGTTCACCCTCAGCAAGTTCTCCGATGACACCAAGCTGTGTGGTGCCGTTGACACACTGGAGGGGAGGGATGCCATCCAGAGGGACCTGGACAGGCTGGAGAGGTGGGCCCGTGGCAACCTCATGAAGTTCAACCAGGCCAAGTGCAAGGTCCTGCACCTGGGTCGTGGCAATCCCAGGCACAAATACAGGCTGGGCAGAGAATGGATGGAGAGCAGCCCTGAGGAGGACTTGGGAGCACTGGTGGATGAGAAGCTCAACATGAGCTGGCCATGCGCTCTTGCGGCCCAGAAGGCCAACCACATCCTGGGCTGCATCAAGAGGAGCGTGGCCAGCAGGTCGAGGGAGGTGATTCTCCCCCTCTACTCTGCCCTGGTGAGACCCCACCTGGAGTACTGTGTCCAGTTCTGGAGCCCCCAACATCAGAAGGACATGGACCAGCTGGAGAGGGTCCAGAGGAGGGCCACAAAGATAATCAGAGGGCTGGAGCACCTCTCCTGTGAAGAAAGGCTGAGAGAGTTGGGGCTGTTCAGCCTGGAGAAGAGGAGGCTCCGGGGAGACCTGATAGTGGTCTTCCAGTACCTCAAGGGGGCCTACAAGAAAGATGGGGAGAGGCTGTTCAGTAGGGCCCGTTGTGATAGGATGAGGAGTAATGGTTTTAAAATAGAGGGAGGTAGATTTAGATTGGATATTAGGAAAAAATTTTTTTACAATGAGTTGTAGAACACTGGCACAGGTTGCCCAGAGAGGTGGTGGATGCCCCATCCCTGGAAATGTTGAAGGTCAGGTTGGATGAGGCTCTGAGCAACCTGATCTGTTTAGAGATGTCCCTGCTCCTTGCAGGGGTTTGGACTAGAAGACCTTTGAAGGTCCCTTCCAACCCTAACCATTCTATGATTCTATTATTCTATGATTCTAAATTCTCAGCCTGTGCTGATGCTCTTGAAAAAAGAGGACTGATAGGCACACAGTAAGACCTGCAAAATAGTTTGGAAAGTGAGTTACCATCACCTACCAAAAGCCTTCTAAATGATATCTTAGGGATAATCTGAGAATAACCTGAAAAATCTCTGAAATAAGATACTTTTTATAGCCTGTGGATACTATGTTAGTTGATTTAAGAACAAATCCATGACTGTGGTGATATAACTATGGATTACTGACTTCATGTGTTTGGAAGAGCAAAAAAAAAAAAAAGCCATTGTGGTATAGTTTAAAGCAATGTCTGCAGGTGTTGGAGAAAAAGCTTTTCCTCAGTCAGGTACATTGAGAAAGTTCATCTGTTTGCAGATTGTGGGTGTCTCTGCACCATGTTTCAGTGCCAATGTGGCTGGTGATGGAGGAGGTTGGGGTGCTGAATGCTGTAACATAAATATACCTTGACAGTACGTACAGTGCCTAGCAGAGCTGCAGATCTGGCACCTTTCTTGTGCAACCACTTGTTGAACTAAAGATTTCAGCCTAGTACATATGAAATCCAGAATATTTCAGGCTGGATCGATGATCTCCTTTTGAACACTTATGAATAGCTTCATGTCTCCAGATCACTTCAGGGGTTGATGCTGAACTCTGGAGTATCAGATTGAGCTGAGCAGAGCAGATAAAATCCTGTTGCCATGTAAACATTAAGATCTTGGATGCTAAAATACACAAGTTCATCTAATGCTCCAAAGCATCTGGCAGGCATTGTGTGATAGATGAATAATCTATCGCAGATAGATGAATAATCTACTGCAGCCCACACAGTGCTGCCACCTCTTTATTTATTCGTGTAAAGGTAGAATCTACGGAGGACAGGTGAGTTTAGATCCAGGAGTAGCTACGCTGAGGTACAGATGAAGAATATTATAAGCCCGTTAAAGCACCACATAATTTTTTCTCTTCAGCAACTCATGGGAAGTCCTGCTCTTCACTGATGACTTTAGGCATTTTTACTGAGCAGTGTAAACTGAAATTGTTGTAACAAATTAAGAAAGTCTGAGCAGCCTTTTAAGGAGGATAATTATTCCAACTCATCATTTCTTGTTATTTCATTTCTAGCAAGATTAGTATGTCAGCGTACTTACTTAAGGCTTCTTAGATGTCAGAAGGAGTAGAACTGGTTGTGAGATATACCAGCTCCAGGAATTACTCAGATTGACACTCATGCCTCACATTTTATAAATGTCCTTTCAGTTAAGTGTCCAATTCTGGATGCTTAACTGGATGCTGAGTACTACATCCAGTTCTGGGGTCCCCAGTACAAGGAAGACATGGATCTGTTAGAGCAGGTACACAGAAGGGCTATGAAAATGATCAGAGGGCTGCAGCACCTCTACTATGAAAAAAGGTTAAGAGAGTTGGGGTTCAGCCTACAAAAGAGAAGGCTTCAGGGAGACCTTATTGCGGCTTTTAAATATTTTGAGGGGACTTGTAAAGATAGAGAGTTTTTACCAAGGCTCTTAGTGACAAGACAAGTAGAAATGGTTTTAAACTGAAGAAGGTAGATTTAGATTTGATATAATGAAGAACGTCTTTACAATGAGGGTTGTGAAACACTGGAACATGTTGCCCAGAGTAGTTGTGGATGCCCCATCCCTGGAAGTGTTCAAGGCCAGGTTGGACAAGGCTCTGAGGAATGTGATCTAGTGAAAGATATCCTTTGCCATAGCAGGAGGGTTGGACAAGATAATCTTTAAAGGTCCCTTACGACTGAAACCATTCTATGATTCTATGAAGCCATCCTCGTTTACTCATTCACAGCCTTACAAGTATGAGATCATGAGGATAGCCACAACAAGCCAAGAAGAAATTTCACCTAGTTCAGTATCCTGCTTACACTGATGGTTGTTCATGGAAGAGTTTAGAAGGTCAGCTGTGTAGTGATATTACTCTTGTATATTCTTCTAGCCTCCAATGGTTTGCAGTTTAGAGGCTTCCTGAAATAAAATTATATATTTGTATTAATAACCTCAATAGACTTTTCCATCCTAAATTTCTTCAGAGCTTTCTGTACCTGAAAATATTTAGCCTCTGGAGCATGCTTTAGTGAAGAGTAACAGTTTAAATTTAAGTTACATGAAGAAATATATCCTTTTGCTTGTTCCGTACAGATTACAAAAAGCCATCACTTCTATATTGCCTATAGGAACTAATAGTCTTTCAGAATGTCTCTATTATTGTTCAGGCCAATTTCCTGCTATTGTACCTGCAGAAACCTGCATGAATTTTCTAATATCAAATCTCTATAGAGTGATGAAACTTTTTTTTCATTTTCAAATTGAGATTAATTTTGAAAAGTTAAACTGATTCTGGCAAACGTGTTCTTCTGGGGTTTTCTTTGTTTGTTTGTTTTTTGTTTTTAAATCTCCCTCTCTTCGTCTGATGACCTCTGTCATCTATACCCTTTCCTGTACATTGCCTTTCACTGTTTGAATGCCAATTAGACCATAAATAAGTGGCAGTGGAGTTTCTTCACCTCTAGCAATTTTTATTCAGTCAGGAAAATGTGGTTTTGCCCTAGTGACCATTTGGGATTCAAGAAACTTTACTGCCCTTAATGGAGCTACCTCCATTTACCTCAGCCAAGAATCTCAGCTACTAAGTATAATGAGAGCATTGAGTGAATCACTTCTTGATGCGAAATATTCTTTAAACTGGGAAAGCCCATTTTGCGTTGTTCCTAACAGCTTCTCTCTGATGCAGCTGACAGAGTTCTCAGCTTCCTCACAAATGACAAGCAAAGAGGCTTCTTGAGAACAAAGTATGAGATGAATAAAATAGAAGTTATGTCTGTGACGTTGCCATAGCAATCAAAGTTCATGCCTGATGCCAAAATGGTGCAACTATAATCACTGATCAAAGAAAAGTGTCCAGTTGTCATGGTAACTCTGAAAGGCTTGTACTTCAATTTCCGTACCTCCACAATTTGAAATAAATAAATAAATAAATAAATGCTAGAGATATAAATAATTACAGCTTATGTATTTTTAGTATTATCCTATGATCATGTCATGCTGAAGTCAAAAAATTTGTTAAACCCCACCGATAAGTCCCATAGCTTTGTCGGTAGCCCATGCATACACCATAGAGACACTGGATGCTGTTAATTTCTTTTATCCTGACGTGAAAGTGTTTCATGGCCTGATGCCTGCTGGAACGTGTGTTAAGGCATCCTGCTATGTGGCATGGGGGTGCCTTTGATGCTAGAGAGCAAAGTCTGGGAATATGCTGCCCAAGGAGTTGTTCATCTAAGATTTCAATAATGAGGAAAAGAACAGAGGGAAAAAAGCCTTTGTAACACAAGGAAATCTGAGTGGAAGTCACTTCAAAACTACTGTGCTATTTTTCATACTGTAAAAGTAAGATTTCTGCACATATTGTTTATGTGCGTGTATGAAATGCAGCCTGAATGATTGTTAACTAGGAGTTAAAATCATCTCGAGTCCACTGATGAGAAGAACAAATTATTTTTTTTATGTAAAATACACATAATTGGCAGAACACTATTGATGAGCTGAATTCTTCCCTGAATGTAAGTCAATCTTTATCCCATGTCATATGCACCAGTGACTATGTTTCTGCCGTTAGCATTTCAAGGAGTGAAAGAGCAGAAACACAAAGTGAAATAGTTGTAATTCCAATTACTTTGTGAAAGAAAAAAAAATAATAATAATAATCTCTCCCCTTCCTCTTCTCTGTTTCTGTACTGGGAGAAAATAAATGGCTCTGTTAATTTTTGTTTCCAGGGATCCAAATGGGAATTCAATAGCATGTATCATGATGTGTTTTCAAACAACTTCAAAGGGTTTGCCTGCACCCTTTCCCCCTAAAATGCCAAGCTGTTCAAGTATGTCTAGGAATACAGGTTTTTTGATGTATCTTGCAAACACTAAATAATGTGGAAACCACATATGCTCTAGAGAAGTAGGGCACAGAAAATACTGGCAAATAGCTTATGAGGAACTGTTCTTTTTCTTCCTGTCTGGAACAGGATGCACTTGTGTTTTCAGTGCAAGATGCTCAATGTTTGAATCACCCATGATAAGTTAGGTTAGGCTTAATTCTACTTTCAAAACTGATGAGCCACCCTGAATAGACAATAGGTCATAAAAGGAGAGCAAAAGCTTGGAGACCTTTGTATTCTCCATCTATAGCAGCAACCACTAATTTACCACTGCCTAGTCTTTTTCAGAACCTTTCTAACACTAGATTTTTTTTTTTTCTTTTTGGCTAAAGCAATTGAATTTATTGCTAATGAGAGAAAACTTGGTAGAACTCCAGGTAATCATTTTTAGATAGCATATTCAGGTACTTCCAATCCTCTATTTCTTGCTGGGAATGTTGCCAAAAATGCAACAGATAGCACTGTTTTGAAAAGATACTTTCAGTGTTAGGCTTTTTTCTCTGTAAGTAGATTACAAGATGACATAGGTAATATTTTTGACAGAGCTGTAGTGATAAAATTACTTGTAAATTTTTCATTATCAATGCTGAAGGAAATGGCAAGTTATTTAATAAATATGCATTGATTAAAACTTTTTCACAAAATCATGCATTGAAATAGAAATGCATAATTTTGCACATTTTATCTCTTCCAAGGAAGCAAACTGTAAATAATTTTCATTCTTTGCAAAGTTAATCAAGCAATTCCTTATTATGATAACCTGTATACTTTATTTCTGTAAACAATGAACCATTACGAAGTACAACGACAATTTTTTTCAATCTTTTCGGTTAAGATGCCATCACACACATCTGTTAAAAAAATGAAATCTTTGATTAACTTCTTCTTTGTCTTGGCTGGGGCTGAAAAAATATTAGGAACATAAAAGCAGATGCAGTGGATGGCACCAGAGAGTCAGTCCAGCCTGGTACCTTCTCTCCATTGGTGGCCAAAAGAGGATGTCTACACAAGAGTACTAGAACAGAGCAAGTACATGGGCATTGTATATCTTAGCTGTACTGCCCACAACTACTCTCACATACTCCTACTATTTCAGGAGCAGAAATGGTTAGTGTGAAACGTGAGTCCTCTGTTTTTATACTCTGTGAACTTCAGTTTGCTCTTAGACTCATGAAAACTTTCATTATCTGAAATATGCTTTGGTGAAGAGTTCCATAAATAGTTATATTTTGCATGAAGAATTATCTTGGATTTTGTTTTGTTTTGCTTCAGTTTGTTTCTTGGGGGTTTTTTGCTTTTTTTTTTTTTAATTATATTTTGAGGATATTTCCTCCTATCTTCAGTTGATGCCTCAATATATCTCCACAGGCTTCTCATGACTTCATGTACTTCTACCACACCCTTCATCAGCCATCTTATTTTCCAAACTAAAGAATCCTTGCATATCTAGTTGTTGCTTACACAAATGCAGTTCAGCATCTCTGAATATCCTTTTCTTCTCTATACCATTTATTGTTCCCTCTACATTTTGGAGGTAGACAATCAGAACTTAACGTTGAAAGGTCTATGGATTCATACAGCATCTTGCTGACACTTTTAATTTTGTTTTCTATTATTTTCCTCATCATTCTCAAGATGATATTTGTAGGTTATTATTTTGCTGTAGTTTTGTCATCTCCTACTCAACCAAACTGGTATCAAAACATCCTTCTACAATTCTTCAACACAATTCCTCATAGTAGTCTTTTTTCCTCATTATTCCAAATACTCTCATCAGCAAAATATCATGTCACCTTTTGCCCTTTTCTTTTTTAAATAACTAACAAATATTTTGACCATCCTAGGTTACAGTATAGCACTCAGAGGGGTCCCATTGCCAACCTTATCCATTGTGGGAAATAATTGTCTATTCTTATCTTCAATTTCCAATTTTTTATACAATAATTTAACCAAATTATATCCTTCTCTTTTATTCAGCAGCTATTTATTTCTCCAACAGCCTGTTTAATAGTTGTTTGTCCTAGGTTGTCAGTATGTAAGAATCTATACTGAATAGAACATTAAGTAATATTTTTCTTAATGTGGGAATAGATCTTTACTGTATCAGGAAATTATGACAGTTTTCCTGGGAAAGACTCTTGCAACCAAATTTTTTATTCCATTCACATTGCCCTTAGATGAAGCCTTTACAATGATATAAACTGTAGTTTGAGAAAGCACTAAACTGATAGTTCAGAATTTTACACAGATATTCACATTTCCTTGACAAACATTGCAGAAGGAAGAGATTCCTCTCAGGTCTTTGTCAACGTTGCTACATGTATCATGGAGAAAGACCTTATTTCCTTTCAGTGGAGCTGCTGATTCACCACTGCTACTACTTTTACAGGCAATGCCAAGTGTTTTATTATTTACAATATTTAATGTCTGTATATTATTATGATATTTTTCTACCCCCTTAATGTAGCTATTTTATATTAAACTTGTTAAATATTTTAAATATTATACTGTGTATATAAGGTTTGCAATACAAAATGTACTGTATAATTTATATGGTTATGCCATGGTCCTATTTAGCAAAATGTCTGCTGAGAGGCAACTTAGTAGCAGATCAAAAACAACCATAACCTCACAAAGCAAAAAATTCGACCCATACAGACTCACTTCAAATTTGTTCCAAAAGTAGAACAAGGGAAATGACAGGGCAATATGTCCTGACAGTCTTGAGGTCAATTCAGGTACTATTTGTACCCTTCAGCAGATACATTTTTTTATTTTAAGACAGTAGTTGCTACAAATACTAAATCATGGGAGGGTTTTTAATTAATTTGAAAGAAATATGAGCGTGTACTCACACTCAGATCATAATACATGTGTTTTGATGGGCAATCTGGTAGTGCTCAGATCTTGCATGAAGAACAGTGTAACTGCAGCCTGACTGACAGAGTACTTTACTCCAAAAGGAGCCTCCAAAGACTTCTCTGTGTTGGGCACTCATACACATCTCTCTTTTTTGGGGGAGAGAAGGAGAAGTTGCCTCAAAATCCTAGGAAATGGTTTATTTTATCATAGTAGATGCAGAAGTGACAATCATCACCATTCAATGTATCCTGCCCTCCAAAGAAGAATGGCATAGCTTAGTCCTTACCACATACAATGGAGATTGGTATGAATCTGTTCCTTCATCAATGTAATTCTTTTTCCCCCATTTTCCACTTCACTGGTCTTGATGACACCTACACTGAGTCATATGCTGAAGTAGCACAAGAGATGAGTAATTAAAAGCTTTGTTGAGTGCTGAAAGATTCTCTACACTGGAGAAAAGACATTTTTGCATATCTATAATGGCTCAAATGCATCATTCATTAAAGGGTATAGCTTTCATTCAGTAATAACAGCTTAGAAAAAAAGATTTCAGCTGGCATTGCATTTTAGCAGAGCTTTGTATGTGATTCATGTAAGAGTCAAATGTGACACACATATATTTATGTGTATATGTGTACGTATGGCAGATGATTCAGGCTTTTATTTCCCAGATGGTTGCTGCAACTTAACTTTTCGGTAGTAATGATAAGACGAGTTATATAATTTGTTATATATGCAGTTTTTCCTGCAACTATCTTATTAAAACACTTGTTAAGTTGAGTGAGAACGAGCAGAACTGGGTGAATCAAACCTTAGGGTGAGTGAAAGGACAACCTTGTAATTTTACAGTTTTAGGGTCAAATCTCTTCCAGTGAAGTAGCTAAACCTGATCATTTAAAAGTTGAAAAAAGACCTCAGTGAGCCCTGAGTGCTACAAAAGAAAACAAGACCAAAAAAAAAACCAAAAAACAAAAAACCACAAAAAAAAAAAAACACAAAAAAAACCCAGAAGCAAAAATTAAAGAATGGTTCAGGAAATGAATGAGTTTCTTGCAACTTTCTGAACATCTGTTATCTTCCCAGTACCCTATGTCTGCCCTTTATGTTCCTTTTATAAACTTACTGGACTAGAAACTTTCAATTAAAGTATAAAAAAATAAAATGTTAAGTGGTTTAGGCAGCATTTACCAGCTCAGAAAGTAGTTTCAGAGGGTTAGGAGTATGTATCTCACTCTTACCTTTCTCCTAGTGAATACTATGTTTATAAAAATGAGTGCCTGAATGGGCTGAGTCCTCTGGGCAGTATGGACAGTGTAATATGTATGAATGTCCAAGCTGACAGGGAAGGAAATTACATCAGAACAAGACCCACTGCCACGTTTTCTTACCTCCTTCTGGTAAGAAAGAAAAAAAATTGTAAGGAGGAGAAATGAGAATTTCTAAGTCTTTCTGAGTGATGAATAAAATGTATTGGAAAGGGAATCTTGGAGTCAGATAGGGCTGGTTTCAACAGGAAAGGGAGAAAGCATTTTGAGAAACTCCCTTTTCTTTTTTCTACCTGCAGTCTAGTAAATATGTTCACAATTTATTTAAAGCAATAGAGCTGCAAGCAGCTCCTGATGTAAGTGTTCTAGGCCTGGTGTTTACGTGGTGTAGATCAGCATATGTCGTTAATTCACTGCATTGTGGTAATTTTACATTATATGCAAGCACACAATAACGTTTTTATAATCTTCACCATCGAGCCACAGTGTGGGCTGTCATAAGCAGCTGAACAGGGATAGCAGTTGGATTGTTACAGACAACAATCTTGATTCAATTTGAGAGGAAGATTGGAATTCAGTCCTTGACAAAACTATGTGAAAATTCAGAAAGGGCAAGGAGCAGAAAACAATGATTGGAAGGTAAAAGCAGCAACCCCCCCCCCCCCAAAACAAATAGAAAATGCGTGTGTCCTCACCTCACCTATCTTTTGCCTGCAGAAACTGCCCGACCCCAGCTGCTAAACCGAGCCTAGTGAATAGAGACAACCTGAGAAGTGAGGACCCCCGCGAATTCAGGAGCAATTACTCCGCTCGACTGAAAACATCAATAGCATGTGTTAGAATGGGATCCTGGAGCTGTGGATAATGGAAAATATGTACCCTTCGGCTGAGTGCTGAATTGAAGATCTGTTGGGAGATTTCTGCTGTTGTATGGCCAGGGCTGTTGTCAGCTTTTCACTGAGGAGGCTGCACCTGAACGAAAGGAACAATTTTAAAGCATTTGTCAAAGTTGATTTTAACAAAAGCAAGTGCTGCTCTGACACCTTGCCAGTAACGTGACGTTTTATTAAACGTCGCCTAAGATCCGCATTATACTATGTATAACTGAGGTGTTTGAAAAGATTATTGCTGAATGTGAAAGCTTCCTTCTGAGGCAGCATTTATCCAAGAGATTTAAAATGAACGGAGATTTCTCATTACATTGATCAATATGGAGTGAAAATCTGCAACTGAAACCCAAAGCTAAGGAGAATTGTGACTCAGATTAATTCCCACTGTAGACCTAAGACTTTGAGGTAAACTGAAGCACTTCTGCAGACGTCTGTCCCTCTCTGTGGAGAGTAACACTATGAGAATCCTATCAACAGCTGCCTCTGCTGAATTTCTATTCAGTTACTAGGTGAACTAGGTCTTTTGGCCACTTAGAGCGTTGTGTAAAATCAATATAGGTATTATTAAGGCATCATAATTAATTAATAATCATTATGATCAACAGTGGACAATTTGAATCCCTCCAATCCAGAGTAACAAGGTCCTACCTCCCTGGGCACTCAACGATGCTCTGGATGATCTGGACAGAAGATGTTTGATCTACTCAGTTGTGCTGGATGCAGACATAGTCTCAGATAGTCTGGTCTCCCTGGCCCTTAGCTAGGAGTCAGAGTACAGCAAAATTGTATATGTGTGTGGCTGCGAAGCGGGGATGATTCACAGTTGCATGAGATGTGAGCTCTGGAAGGACTACCTCAGCGCTGGCACATGTTTCACCAGGTGAGTTCACCAGTCCCCAGCAGTAATATTCACTTGCTACAGCCATGCAAACAACGAGATGTCTTGCTGGGTAGGGACTCCACGTAAGTTTTAGCCCAAGGCTATGTTCTGAGTGGAGAGGAAAGTTTCATTCTATTTTTCTTTCATTTCTGTACTTTTCCACATAATGATGATTTGAGAGAAGTACCCCTCTGCTCCATAAATACATACCTGTAGAATTTTGTTGAGGTTTTTTTTTGGCGTGTGCTAGCTATGCCTTGGGCAATGGAGTCCAAAATTTCCAAGTACACAACACCGTTTATTGCTCATAATATGTATTAAAATACAGAAAAGGAACTCTCCTATACTTCAGAGTTGATTCAGGGTTGGATACACCAGGAACATCAAGTGTTTGGTAATTAGAGAGCAGCCTCTAATGCATGGCCCGAACGTCTCCTTGCTTGAAGGGGTTAGAATTACCCATTGCTATTTCTTCTGGAATATATATTTCATGCTTTCTCAGGATTGCTATTCTTTCCCATCTTCCTTTTCTGGGAGGAAAAAAAAAAAACAGCTGCTGTTACTGATGAGCACTAAAAAATGGGCTGTTAGATCTGCTCAGGTGGTGGAGATTTGTCTGGAAAAAATAGAGTTCTTCAGATTAAGTGTCTGAGTGAGTTTTCTACCATGTTATAAAAGTATAAAATGAATCCAACAGAAGTAAATAGAAAGAATATGGGGCCTCTTAGTAACATGTAAAAACTCTGACTTACAATAGCAGTTCAAGATATATCTCTTTTTTTTGTTTCTTACAGACTAAAAATTGAGTTGCTTAGTCAATTTTCAGCTTTAAACTACTACCTAGATTTAGGCTGCTAAATAAAATGCTCTATTCCTTTTTTTCTCTTTAGTGTGTTTCCCTTCTCTTTCCCTCTGGAATATATCTTGAATAAACATTTTTTATCAAGCAAACAAGTGCCTACCTTGCCTAGATATCATCTGCATACTGATGCTGCTCCATACTTTTCTGTTTAGCTCAGACTGGGCTTAAATTAAAGTGCAGTGCTAAAATACTGTGAAATAACCTGTTACTGTTCTACTTTTGGTTGGAAGTCCAAACCAAATATGCGTGGATACATTTAAACAAGAAAACTTTGCCTTCAGAAATATTGCTGATCTGAGTCTCCTAAATGATGAGGAAATGAAAAGGATTTTTTTTCAGTTAGAGCAATGTCTAAAAGTTGCAGTCAGGTTTAGAGCTTCACAGAAAAGGTTATGTGCCTGAAAACTGTGAAACTTATTTATTTTCTGCATCACTAACAGCTGGTGCATCAAAGTGTTTACCTTTGAGTATTGCACTGCTCACTGGGAGGTTTCACTCTAACATCCTTGTTACCTGATTATCCTTGCTATTTGCATGGTGATGTATACCTGCACTCCCATATCTACTGGTTATATTAATATAAAAAATAAATAAATAAATCGAACGCTGAGGGGGGCTGCTGTGTACATAAGATGCACAACAGCTATTAAGGGAAGCCGACTCAGCGGTCTTCAAGATGCAGGGTGATATCTTCCTTCACACAGAAATACAGTTAGGAGCACAGAGTAATAAGGACACAGGATGGGTTGTGGTGATCAGACACAGGACATGACAGACAAGTGTACTGACCAGTGGCTTGTTTACGTGCAGCAGTGTATCCACCCATTCCCATTTTCCCATTCTCATTTCTCCGTGATCCAGCTCAGCTGCCTTGCTTTCCCAGCTGTTAGCCCTTCCCCTGAACGTGTCAGAAGTTTTGCACATGCTTGCATAGTAAGGTTTGTACAATCCCACAAACTCCCTCAAACCTCCCATAGTAACTTCTCTCTTTCCTGCGAAACCCATGATAGTCTTGTTTTCCTGCTCTTAACAGTTACTAAGTTCTGGCAGAATTCTTCCAAAGTTATGTGCAAGTGGTTCCTTCCATGACTCATCAATCGGCAAATTTGTCTTTCTAGCCTTTATTAGTATCTCAGCTGTCTACTCATTGAAGTTTGTGTGTCTGTGTGCTTAATTTACTGCTTTTTCTCTCTCTTCCCTTCACCTCATGCTGAATAGCCATTAACTAGATTTCTTTTACAAACTAGCTATCCTTACACTAAATGCAGCAGGGATGTGACGATAGACAGATAAAGCCTTCGCAATATGAATGTGACAAAACACACCAAACCAGGCTGAATGTGCTACTTAAAATCCATTATTAATGTAGGGAATCTAAGACAGTGTTGTCTTACCTGTACTAGGCCAAAGGCATGTTCAAAATGACTCTTGATGTAGTGTGCCTATTATGTTGGTGTTCTCCACTTCCTAAAAATTGCCACTTACCACACTTTAGAACAGCTCCAAGCATTGATCCTCAGACCCCTCCTAACAAAATCTTGCTCTCAAAGAACATCTCAAAACTTCTAGGTTCTTACCAATAATGCAAGCATGGTCAGTTACTGAAAGTTAGTCCTTGCATGTCTTCATAAACAGTGACAAAATAAAAAAGAGGTCATGTTAACAAGTTTTCACTTCTGAGAGCTCATTATCACTGATCTACTGCGTTACATTTCCATTATCATTTTCAATAGTAGGACACTCTCCATGCAAGCACTATGTGATTCTTGCTGTGTCTGCCTCTCCTCTCATCTTTGGCTCTATGCAGTCTCACACATAGTCTCTTACACATGTCTGAAATTCCTTGTGTGGACATTTTTGTCCCTTCTTAAAATATGCTTCTCCCATGAAGCATGACACAATTGTCTTGCCAAAACAGCCACTCATTTCATTCTCCATCTGCTGTGTCTTTTTCTCCATTTGGAAATAAGTACCTAATTTTAGATATAGCCTATCGAACTCCAGGCATTCTGTTGAAGCCTAAGTTAGAATCCTCATCATCAAATGGTTCTTCTCTTATAGATAAAGGGAGAAAAAAACCCATGCCTGTCTCTCTCTTTCCTTCCCTCTTTCTCCTTTACAGTGGCTTCAGAGAGGATCTGCACTGCTTGCCTTGCTACTAGCTGGTTCTTTGGGAGAGATGAGATGAATAAATAGAAGCTCAACCATTTTACATTTCAATTTGCATTTCTTCAGGTACTTACTTTTATATTTAACAGTAAACAGGAAAGTATTTTTATTAGTGTATACATAATACTGAAATCTGTAGATTTTAAAAGACATTATGAAAATACGATGATTGCTCTCAGAGCTTGGATTTAAGACAGACATCATATGTGTTTTAAGTAAAGTTGTCTTCACATTGTACATGAGATAAACTGCACATTAAATAGAAAATAATTAAATAATTCTACTTATATCATATCTTGGTATGAAAAATTCCAGGATATTTTTCCCATTGGTCAATTTTCAGCCTCTCATATATCTTTGTACAATATCACAGAATTTTTTTTGTTGTTGAAAAACCAACTCACTCTAATTTTTTTTTTTCAAATCACCCATAATTCTATGTTCTTGTCTCTTTCCAAGAAAAGAAGAACACCGTGGGGTATCTCTGCTTCCTACATGAAGCTGTAATATACAATTTCATTCACTTCTCAGTTTAAAGAGTCTTTCCTACTTTGGCTAAAACTGCTGTTATCTAAGCGAGTATCTGTAGTTAAGACTTTCTCTTGGTTAAATCGTAGCATTAACTAGAAGCTATATATGTATTAACTGGTATATTACAGAAACAAACTCCTACTACCTCACTTCCCTCCTCTCCAAAAAATTACTATTTATATAGCTTTCCATATGACCAATTTCAGTGCTTTTATCCCACATTTTATGTTAATTCTAGTGCTTCTCTTCTCTTCACATATGGATTGATTTGAGCTTGCAGCCAGAGGAAATCAAGGTAGAACTGCTCGGGTTAACAACTGTAGTGTAACTGAATATCATTTCTTTTGTGGTTTTGTTGGGGTGTTTTGTGGAGTTTTGGTTGGTTTTTGTTCTTCTTTTTCTTAGTCATTGTGCATGTATTTTTTTGCCACACATCACAAAAACCTCTGCTAAAGCACCCATCATATCAAATGTGCTCTCTGCATATGGACAATACCTGAGCTTAAAGGAAAATGTTTTAAAGCAGTCAGGAAATTGGCTTTTTTCCAGACAGCTAATCAAACGGAGGACACAGACACATAGGCACTGTCTCCAAAGAGATGTATTAATAATGGATGTTACTCACGTGTAGTGGAATGAGACAGAGACAAAGCAAAGAGAATAAACTTGATACTGAGCACACTGTAATCAAGAATTTGTAAAGCTCCCTGTTCCTTTTTTAAGAGCCTATCATTTGTTCTAAATGTGCTAATGTCTTGATAGATTATTTAAGGGATAATTGCTTAGAAGAGTGTATTATAGTTTACAGCATCCAAAAAATGTTGATTTGGTGCTTACGTGCTGGACAGTAAATTAGTGCTATTTGTCTGCTTTCTTTTCTACAGACTTGGTAAACTGATGGACAGACAGAAAAATCAGCCATAATGTAGTACAGTTTAGGAAGTAGAGCTCTGATGTGTGAAAAGTTTGCAATGCACACCAACAATTCCATGACAGGAGAGGAGATAGATCCCCCAAAACACACTGTAAAGTTTCTATGATGTGTTTTATTTTATAAATGGAAGATATGAAGCTAGCTTTAATCTGACTATCTCAGCTACCAAGACTGACAATATAAGAGTGAAATGCACTATGTAAGCTCAACAGGGAACTTGATAGTTATCTGAATTTTTAACTTATATGCTGCATTTTCCCCACTATTACTAGCCTTCATAGCTGTGACCTTCACACATCTCAGTCACACTTCTTGATAACCTCAGAGACAGAAGCTTAACTGCAGGCTTTCTTTCCTCACTTGAAGTTAGAAACTGAGATTCAGCATAGAGTTTCCTGCTGATTTATGATTGAGTTTTGAAAAGTCCTGGCTTGTTATATGTATTTTTCACTTAGTGCAGACTTAGCTTTATCTTCAGTGTAGCTCTGGCTTGAGTGTCCGTGTTCTTCGGCACCGGAAATTCTAACTGAAATACAGGAGGATGTAGAAATAAATATTAAGAATGAGAACAGTGCTGCTGATTGGAGGATGAGAGAAAATGGACATGAGTTAAAGGAAGATAGGTTCTGACTGGGCATAAAGAGAAACTTTTCACCCATGAGGACAGTCAAACAGTAAAAAAGGCTGCCCAGAGAGGCTATGCTGTCTCAGGCTGTGCTGTCTCCACCCTTGGAGGTTTTCAAGGCCCACCTGGATAAAACCCTGAGCAACTTGTTCTGACCTCAGGGATGACCTTGCTTTGAGCAAGAGGTTGGAATGGAGTCCTTTTAACATCCCTTCCAACCTGAACTATCCTGTGATCCTGTTATAATAACAGTAAGGAAACTGGGTATCATCAAAACTTTTCTGGAGAGATTTGAGAAAGAGCACCTGGATATGATCTTAGTTCTGTTGGGTTGTTCAAGTCTAAGTACAAGCTACCTTTGGACTATGAATAAGCCTAGAAAGTCAAATCCTGTTGTCTCCATTCAGCACAGATATAAAGCTCTGTATTCTCTGATTTGTATGGGAGCAGACTAAAGAAGGATCTTAAACAGACAGAAAAAGAGGGAATGACTAAGGAAAAGAGCAACAGGAGTAGAGAAGAGAATTTCCATTAAGGTTTGCCAGGTACTGGGTAATGTGTTGTTCCTCCATAGTTTATGGAGTTACACTGATGTGACATTACTGTAAAAGAGATTCCCATAAAATCCATGGGCCACTGGGAATTTTAGTATGAGATTCATGGCAACTACCATTGAGAATGTGAAAATTAAGTGTTTAATTTAAGCTAGCTCTCCACATGCCCCATAATGCATAGCAAGAGGTGTGCTTTTAAATGGAAGTTCCTATCTTAAAACATCTGTCTTAAACAGGCTGGGTAAGTCACACCAGTCTTTCTAGTGAATACACAGAATAATTCATGACTAATTTAGATCAGAGTCCAAAGGCCAAACTTAGGTTAGATAAATCCATCTTTGGTTAGAAATTTGGCTCTCAGATCTCTATACAAAGTGATTTCATTGAATACTGTGGTAATAACCTTTGTCATTGACTGCAGTAGATTTTTCATAAAACCCTTAATTATAAATTCCTTTTAAGGCTTTCTTCTATAAGTTGTCACGGAGTTAGAAGATATGCAAGGTCAGTCTCCTTGGTACAAGCACACGATCCTCACACATTTCTGCCTTGGTCATTTTTTATTTTCAGTTCTCAGTCAAGCAAGCAAAAGCTGTGCTCTACCTCAGTTTCACAAAACTGTTTGCATTGAATCTGAAGTTTCATGACTCAGACTTCAAAGACGTGAAAATATTTTAATCTAATTATTTGGTTTGAATAATTCCTTTGTTACTTTTCTTAGATTGTTTAAAGACCTTAAAAAACCTGAAAGGGCTTGAAACGCAAATTATACATTGCATTGAACTTAAAACAGAAGATCTTTTATTTTGGGATAGTGGATTTTTTCCTTTCTTTTTTTTTTTGCATTAGCCAAAGTGGGATAAAAATTTGGTTTTGTGCTTGAGATTTTGCAAAACTATGTGCACACTGACAATTTTTTTTTTTTTCCTGTTCGTTTCACACAAATCTCTTTGTAAGCTCTAAATTCCCCACTAAATCTGTGTAGGTCTGTGCTTTTATCTTCCTTGTTCAGTCATCCGTTTTCTTGTAATCACCTTCCCCACTATCAGAGACACAACAGGGAGAGGGGAATGCATCGTCCCCAGGGGCTGAAGATTGGCATCACCTTGGCAAAGAAAAGAAAGCAATGAAAGACAATGGTGTCACTTTGGTCACTTGTGCTTTCTTTTGTGATGCTGATCATCTTTGATTAGCCTGGTTAATGAAGAGCATCTTGGTAAAATTAAAGTTCTGTTGTATTTAGCGTATTCTTGCCAAATGTTAATTAGCATATTGACAGGGGAATGTTTTGGATTTCGTTTTTCAACAACATCCTCTCCCCTTCCCTGGTCCATCCTGCCAAAATAAAGATCTTTCCAGTCACAACATCTTTGAAAGCCATATGATACGTCTGTGAAGGCTGCCTTGGAGTACTGGTGCACAGGAGAGATACATATGTTATTAGTCAAAGCCAGTGTGGAACCTGAAAGCACAGGAGATGCAGGGCTAGGGAATCCTTTGCGTTAGTAATTTATCGTGTAGATACAGATTTCATATCCTTTACTGCTTCTTTCCCCGTTTGGGGCAGGTTCTGATGTTCACTTGTGTTTTTGAATAAGAGCCTATTGGCACAGAAGCTACATATATAGACTCTATTTCAGCAGCAAGTGTTTTGTTTGCCCTCTTTGTGCTGACTGAGATACTTACAATCTGATCTTTTGCCTCCCCTAGAGCAGCTTTGGGATTTCTATGAGGTTTCATGCATTCATATCTCTTGCATTGTTGCTTTTCAATGAAGAGAAAGAGATGTGATTCACAGCAGCTTTGACCTAAACTGCTGAGAGCTATGCACTATACCACCGTCACTATAATATTGGACACATGGCTGGGTGTCAAAGGGTGTTAGAGCCCTCTTAAGTCCTCTTCAAGCACCAGTAATTCTGTTCTGCATTCAAACAACACAGCATAGCTGACATAATAGCTCAGTACAGGAAAGTCTTCCCAGCTGCACCAACCCTACAGTCACACTTATCTTCTGCTACTTCATCCATTCATCCATTAGATCACTTAATCCTCAATCATCAAAAAACTACTTCTAGGATGAAAGGACCAATTTTTTTTCTTTTTTTTTTTTTTCAGTTTCTGTGAAAATTTTAATGACCATTTAGTTTTAATTTCAGCACAGCAGAGAACGTGCCCGTTGATGAAGCTGGTACCAAGATGGGGCGTAGGTC
>JAAGAY010013037.1:2411-26263 GCA_011801015.1 Ardeotis arabs | reverse complement strand
GGAACATTTTGATGGCAGTTGACTATAGGATAAGGTTAGGTCGAGGTTGCTGCCATATAAATTAGGCAGGAGCAATGTTTTGCCTTTGTCTTTGGAGATGGCTACCACATTCTCTTGACTATGCAAGATGTTTAGGTTTTAAATTCAAGGGCCAAAGTGCCTGACAGTAAACAGCTGAGTACGTCTTCTGTCAACTGTCTCTCCTCGTAGGTTTCATAATGGCCAAGACTGATCTTAAATTTGCTTGCAAACAATCTGCTGTTAAATTAATTAGCAAGTCACTTCATGAATAAATAGTTGCATTAAAACGACATAATCTTGTTAGAGGCTACACTTTTTTTGTCTTTGTCCAGGATACAACGAAAATACCATGTTCACAACTTTTGACAGTTATATCAATGTCAAATTAGACCCTGGCTCATTAATTACTGCTCAACAGTTGGGATTCTAATAGCTCAATGATTTGCATTTTAAAGCCATTAACTTCCATTCAGTTTGATCACCTGCAGGCAGGAGTCTGTAGGTAGCTCCTCAGTTTCTGACAGGCTCTGCTAGATTAGTGTGTGCTCTGTGATAAGACCTGTGAAAACCAAATCATGATCTACTGGATGGATCTTTAAAGGTATTTTACTAAACTATATGGTGGGGGATGGGAAGAAAAAAAAGGACACAGTGAAGCTTCAAGCTGAAAAGCTTATCTTCTGGAAATATGAAATCTTGGAGGACAAGAATCAACAGCGTCTGAGGTCTGGATAGCCACGCTGTTGAACATTGGATTTTTGTGGATGTTTGCTACTGGACTGAGTTACAGGTAGCTAGATAAATAAGGCAGGTTATTTCGAAAACATTACATTTCTGAGTGGTTCAAAACATAATAAGGGATCAGCACTTCTACAGAAGAGTGATTTTGCACATCAATGTTCAGAGTATCCTGGACCATCAAGAACTTCTTCCATTTGTGGGCAAACTCTTCTTCCATTCTCCTTTCTTCTCTTCTTCCAAACTTGCAAGTTTCTAAGGAGGTAAAATCCAGAGATGTAAGTGTCAGGTCCTTCTTACTGAAGTCAGGATGTGCTCCCTCATCTTCCATCTCCTTAGAGCCCTAGGTGAAATTATGTTATAGAGTGTGCAGGAAGTAAAAGCCAAGTGCAAAACTGCTCCTTGTGCCTCTGTCTCCATGTGGCAGTATGCCTTCTGGGCTGCCAAGAAAGCTACTAACGGATCCCAAGGGTGAATTTGCTGTGATTCCTCATTACTGAAATAAGGGAGACCTTATGTCCTTTATGCTTCATTCATCTCAAAGAAGGAAAGAAAAAGTAATGGAAGAAATGTATTCCTACATGAAAAAATCTTGAAAAATTCAGAGTGAGTATGAGAAAATAAGCTGGTAGTAATTGCTATAAAAAATAAAACCAATCACTGAACAAAACAGAGAAATCGGCCTCCTGTACAGCTAATGTTTTCCTTTGCAGGCTTTTTTGGCATAATTCTGCAGTAAGAATGTCATTCTCTGTGAATTTTAATAACAGGATTTAAACCAAGAAAACCAAACCAACCAAATCAATTTTAGAAAGGCTCTTGTTTTCTGCACCGCACAGGACTCGGCAAAAAGCCAGTAAACATGTGCATGATGTGCTTTCTGTTCTCTCAAAAATGAGTTTTGGATAGGAGTTGTTAAGCACTGTGGCCCAATCCATGATTGCATCCAAAAATATCACAACATCTGGTTCTTACAATCTTTCCTTTTAACTCCATTGATGTGTGGACATTTCTGGCTCTCTGAGCCGCAATAAAAGCAGGAGGTGAGAGTTCAACCCCTCTTCTGTTCCTGATTTCAAGCAAAACAAAAGCTTTTGCTCTTGATTCACACAACTTTTATTGATGAAGTTGACTGACAGCATTGACTTTCTTCATCATCCCTCCTTCCTGCTCTGTCCCTGCATGGAGAGACAGGAGAGAACACGGAAAGGTGGCCAAGGACAAGTCCATCCAGCTTTGGCTGGAAGAGAAAAACGGGTGATGGGAGTGGAGCATTTATTTCTGGACACCATTCAGTGTCCCTCTGTGAAAAGCTTTGCCGTTAGTACTTGCTTACAACTCGGATGTATGAAAAAATGCCTTATGCAGATACACAGGGTACCTGGGAGGAAAGGAAGAAAGGATTTTAAAGCTCTGTTGGTAATGCATGATATTTGCTCTGGGCTTGTCATCCTCTTTCTTTAGGTGGCTTGTTTTTATCCTCTTAAGAGGAAAAAAAAAAACCTTTTATCTTCCATGCTGTTATAATGCTACCTTCAGAACTTGAACTTCCTTATTTTTGTCAAGCTGAAGTGCTGTGTTTTCTGGAGTTTTCTGGAATTATTGCTTCTCTTTGAAGGTATATTCATTGCTACAGTGAAGATCTAGACTCACTAGAGATCAAATTATATCTACAGTGTTTATGTGAGTCTATGTCCTTTTCCTCCATATTATTTTAAAAAGAGATTATTGGCATATAATATAAATTCCTGTTTGCTAAAAGCGACACTTCTACATGAAACTGTTGTTATTAGATCTGAGAGCTGGGTGTTTTTATCTATGTCTCTAAATCTGTCAGAGCTGGAAATTAAGTAGGAAAATGAGACATTAGAATGAAAGTCAAAAGAAAAGGGCACCTAATTGGAAGTTGGGCCACCTGAAAATAATGCTTTGTCGTCTCAAAGTCTGACATGCTGTTGTGGTTTAGCCCTGGTCACCACACAGTTTCTTGCTCCCCAGCCGGATGGGTGAAAGAATTGGGGAAAAAAAGGAAAACTTGTGGGTTGAGATGAAGACAGTTAACTAGAATAGCAGAGAAAGATTACAATTATAACAGAATATAAGGATGCTAAAATATACAAAATGAAAAATGCGCAATTTCTCACCACCTGATGTCCCGAAGACTGATACAGCCCATCCTGAGCAGTGATCATGGAAACAAAATAGAACAGCAAGCAAAGGAGTGAGAGACAGAGAGCCAGAGATCAATGTCTCCCCCGGGCCAATCCCCACTTACATACTGAGCATGACATTTATGGCATGGAATACTCTCTCTGGCCAGTTTGGGTCAATTATTCTGGCTGTATCCCTCCCAGCTTCCTGCACCTGCACATCAGCGAGACCTGGAAAGCAGGACAGTGTCCTTGGTCTCATTAGCAACAACTCATATCGTCAGGGTGTTTATCAATATTCTTCACATATGAAATCCAAAACACATCGGCTACTGAGAGGAAAATTAACTGCATCCCTGCCAAAACCAGGACACGTGTTTTAGGAATGAATTAATTGTTTCATAATGTTGTACTTCTGTTTTCCACTCTCTACTTCGTTTACAAATGTTTTTGATGTTTGTGAGAAATCGCTGTAAGTAAACCTAGGGGTGAGTGGTGTGAAGAAGGGGAAAGAGAAAAGGGGTGCAGGGAAGCCTTTGTGTCAGTGCTCTGAGCTTAATGCTTTAAATTGTTTCTGCAAGCCATTAGCCATGACACATAGTACTTATCATATGTAATATCACACTACTGTGCTTACATGAAGTCTGTCTCGAAAGAAACAGCTGCTACTTGTGAATTTAGGTGCTTATTCTTTATCAGTAGACTAGTTGTTGAACTCAGGCTGTGTCTGCAGAGTCTACAGGAGCTGGGCACCATTTACTCTGAAACCTCCTTCTCTGCTGCTGTGTATTATCCAGTGATTCTTCTGTGAAAGAGTTAAAAGCTTTGTGTCGACTAGGGAGCCAGCTCTTTCCTTTCCCTGGATACAAAGCAAGTGGAAATTTTCTGTGTTGAAGTCTGTGGTGAGTGTGTTTAGCATCAAATTTTCTAGGGACATACAGAGCAGGGGGAAAAGACACCAGCTGGATTTTGTTATAGATGAATAACATTTAGAACAAGGAGGAAAAAAACAGACCATTTCGTTTGTTTCCTTACACAAACTTGCCACAAAAATTGTTTATTCTGGCTGCATCTTACTGTCCAGCTCTTGTTAACAAATTCTAGGCTGGGAGTAGAGATTTAAAGTGCTGAAGGGCATGTCATTTGTAAGAGGATCTGGAAAACACCTGCTTGCAGTGTATGTTGCAGACTTGTTCAAATCATATAGTCTTCCCTTTCTCTAAAATATCTTTCCTGCATTTGTATAATAGATGGATCATCATCTACAGATGAAAACCACAAATTGCCCAAAGAAAAAAGATCACACAGCTCATTTTGTGAAACCAAGCGAGGAGGTTCCTGGTATTTAAGGTCTCATCCAAATTGCTCTAAGTGGAAGGATGCAGTCTAAATCATTCCCTGGGCTTCACACAAACACTGTAAATACCATGTCTCATTGATATTTGTGAGTGACATGCTGAGAGCTGATGGAAGCTCTTTTTGCAGCTTAGCAACAAGCAGTGACTGGCAAATTCCTCTGCTCTTCAAAATCAATGCCACTTTTCTGGATCATTTCCTCATCTTCATAATCATCTGTCAGAAGAATAAATTCACAATGCGTTCCCAGGGACAGTGTGGAGTCTGCTGCAAGCTTTGCTTGTTAGAGGATGAATTTAGCCTTTTCAAAGTCAAACATATTATGGTTTTGGATCTAATATAAGCATTATTTTGCTTTTGACACTGTTAATCTGGATGCCTTTTGTATGCCAATAAGCTTTTGCCTTTGCATGGAAAATATCACTGCGAGAACACACACTGGTTGATTCATACCCCAGTAGTGCATGTTCGTTATCGCTATCTGTTATTATAACACCTGTGAACCTCGAGCATGGATTGTGGTCCTGCTGTGCAAGCCCAAAAGAAAAAGTTAAACTCTGTCCTGGGGAAGTGTGTGTGATGATAAAAAGAAGATCAGACAGAGAAGGGACACTGGTGAGTGGGCAAGCACAGGGAAAATGAGGAAAATAAGGGAAAATGAGGAAAATAATTGGTTGTCATTGCAAATGGGATACTGTTGAAAATAGCTACCTGAGATAAGAATTGTGGGTCTTTTTAACAGGAGATAGATGTTTACAGGTGTTTGTGAGCAACTTCTGGAAAGACAGAATTACCACGGTACTTGCTTGGGACCATCCAGGCAATGGGGATGCAAGAGTCTGCTGGAAATTAAAGCTGAAACTTGAACAACTTGTTTGCCAGTTAAAAGTGTCAGTTGATAATCATTCAGCAACTTCATTAAACATAACCACAGGAAGGATGCTCAAGTAAGGTCATCTTGCTACAGAGAAGTCAGATGCAAGGCAAACCAGAAGGCTGGATCTCCAGACACTGCCTCCTCCTATAGTAGAGAGAAGAATCACGTCAACCTTTCTTCTGAACTTCTACAACCCAAGTCCTTTGCTTTTGTTTAGCTGTCTCTGAGGTATGAGTTCACATTTTTCATCTATGTTTTTTTACATCTTATTCCTTCCAATCTCCTCTCACAACTTCCCACTTAAACTGCTTTTGCCTGCTCTACCGTTTCCTTTGTCTGTTGATACTGAAGGAGACAAGACAAATGACTGATACTTGATAGAATGAGAAGGGTCTTGCAAAAAGATGAGAAGATGGTATCGGTCTGGATAATGTAGTAGGCAAACAAAAAAAAAAAAGATAGTAGCATTTCTGATCACTGTGAGCAAAGCAAAGTTTGGCCTAGCCAGGGAGGAGGCTTTTTGAGTTACTGAGATGCAAAAAGAAGGAAGTTGAAGGAGGTTTTCAGCACTCACTGCTGAGTTTGATAACTCTGTTATTTGCTGTGAACTGCTCTTGAAAATCATGGTTGATATCTCTCTGTCCTACTGGGTTGGTTTGTCACCAGTCACGCCTGTTCATGACACTGCCAGTCATGCCTGTTGTCTATTTGCTGCTTTTCTTTTTCAGTCTGACTCTTCTTTGCCAGCCTGTCTCTGCTTTGGATGGATGGCCCCCTTTCTACAGAAGGGATTGACAAGAAACGAAATGCTGTTGAACAGGTACAGAGTTCTTCCCAGAAAAGAGAGGCTTCCTGACAAAGACTCTTTCTTTTCCAGAAAACTGTCCCAGAATAATCTTTGCTCAACATTTGCTTGCTCTCAGAGGCTGCAACATTTTGGTACTGTGAGTTTCTTATGATAGGCAGAGGTGAGTTTAGCCAGTACAATTTAATCTGTACTCAGATTATTGCAATGAGAGTCTCTGCATGATCTCAAATACTTCAAAAGGGAGGACATGCACATTTTTAGTTCTGCAGACAGAATTGCAAGGAGGGTGGGAAGAAGATCTATCTTCCCAGACTGTCTAGGTGATCAACATCTGAGCTCCTGCAGCATGTGACTTTGGCCTTCTTTGATATAGATGCTATAATTAGTGAGTCCACCAGTGAGCATTCAGGTACTCCATCTGGGTTAAAAACTCTCTAGCTCTCCAGAAAGTAAATGTGTGATTGACCTCTGTTATAATCAGTAGAATAGATTACTAGTTTTTCACTGAACTTCCCATGTTGTCTTTGAAGAACTGGACTAGGCTTTTCTTCTACTGAACTGAATCCCTACCAAAATTACTTTAAAAATTAATTACTTAAAAACTACTTAAGACTTTTACTGAAGATGAAAGCACCTAGAAGTATTTCTACACTTCTGATTTAAAAGTGAGTATTTGAGAAGAGCTGGGCTTATTTCCTGCTCTCAGAGTATCAAAGGTAAGTGAGCACATCTCAGTAATGGATGGGGAGTGCCTTGCTTGGAAGTCACTAGTTGCTTCTGAGTAGGTTAAATGAATTACACAGCTGTCACTTTTGACACTTTTCAAGCCTAATAGTAGCCCTCATGCCTGTTGTGGCATTTGACAGCACAAGTCCACTGTCCTTCTCCATTAAGAAACCAGAAACTCCAGTTCTTTTAGTATGTGGCCTACCCCTTGGGAGCTGTAAGTACCACTTGTAGATGATGATACTTCAAATAGTCTGGGCACCTAACCTTCCCCTTCATGTTGAGAAGTGGGAGAAAGCTTGCTCAGAAAGGTTCAGCTGTTCAAGCACCTTTCTGAAGTTCTCATCTGCCACATGGTTGATGAATATGACATGTGCCTTTTACAGCCTGGAAATAGCCCTGAGAACAGAGGTAGAAATCATTGGCATACCCAGTGTAAAAGCATGTTCACAGGAAATCCCACAACTCTTAACAGCCTTAAAAACCAACACTGTGCTGTGGCTAGTCTCCTTAAGAAAGCAATTATTGATTAGATATGGCCTTATTAATTAGTTTGTTTCTTACCAGAGATGCTTGGATGGTTTAAATGATCTTCTTCACTTTTGCCATCACCTGTATCATTGATAAAAATCACAAGGCTATTTAAGGATCAAACTTCTATTTCCATGAAAATCAGAAAAATTACTCTGAAGCTGATAGCTACGAGATATGGTGTCTCTGATTAATTTTGTAAGAAAGTCGTACTTGAGCAGATTGTGAGTCTTCAGCAGCTCACTGTTTACAGTTTATTTAATTCAAGACCTATCCATTGTCCTGTTAATCTCTTTATGGTATTACTGATATCTGCAAGTCAAACTGTACTTTTGAACAGCCAAAAACCTCATCTAGCTGTATTTACCACTTCACTTTCAAGCTAAGAACAAAGTAAGAATAGAAGTCTACTTCGGAAAAAAAAATAAAGCATTCTGATTTTAACAATACGGCTAAGAAAAACAGGGAAATGTTGTGAAAAACTGAGATTTGGCAGAACTATGATTAGAAATTGAGTGGAAATATGTGGAGCTCAAAAGTTTTATGTTTCTTGGTTGCATGCAGAGTATTAACTGTCATACCTTCTGTGCTATGGGACACTTGATAAGCAAGAGTGACTTCTAGGCAGGTAACTGTGATGTGTTGTGTTGTTTGCTTTTCAGTGCTTGCAATTATTCAAATTGCATGTCAATTCAATTTAAATTGTCAGTTTAAAAAACTGACTTAATTTGACTTAGTAAACAGTATTTTATTAGAGGAAGGAGAAGAGGAGGAATGGGAAAGTAATAGAATGATTTTCACATCTGTAACTATTCCACAAACAAGCAAGCAAAAAACCATATGCTTTTCTGCAAATAAATAAGCATTTGGGCCTTTTTTTGCTGGTGACAGTCTGTGAGGACCAGACAGTTATTACTGTCCTAGATTTCAGGCTGTCAGTCTTAAAGAGTATATTGGCTTTCTTGATGCAAATCTACCTGTGAATATTTTCTTCACTATTTTCAAAGGTTTTGCTCTCCGTTTAAGAGATTTGAATTCTAAAGACTAGTTGGATTTTCAGTGTATTTTGAACATCCATTTTTCTATTTATCAGTTCATCCTCTTTTCCCATATAAGGTGTAATAGATTCCACAAGTCATTGCAGCATCTGTTAGGATCAGTACAGATAATCCTATCTGTATATAATTATATTAGCATCTTGAATACAATCTAGGACACTGATTTTGTTGAGCATCAGAAAGTGTATTAACCTTGAAGCTAGGAGCCTGAAGAAGGCTGGTTTTCTTGCTAGATTCCACCCGTAATTAAAATCTTACTGAGTAAACACTCAGTAAGAGTGTTTTTTTGTCTGCCTTTTTTGTTTTCTGTTCAGATAAGTGGGAAGAGTGTGCTGAGTTGAGGTGAACTTGTTTGTAGTTATCCATCAGTTCTTAATTTGTTTGTAATTTGTTACTTTCTTTTTCTTTAATTTAATTTTAACCCTCTGGCTGCTGAAGCTAGTGTACCTGCTCAGAAATATTTTCTGTCTGCAGGATGATTTTTTCCCTGAGTCCGGTTGCTGTGAATCTACATTACATGCCTGGGATTTACCATGCAAAGATGTGCTGTCTTCAGTAAGCTCCTGCTAATGGCCATCAGGACCTTCAAAGATGGGGTGAGATCAAAGGGTAATAAAGCCAGGCACTCATCTCGCATCCTCTTTCATGAGTATAGCTGCCCAAGAGCAACAACATTCCTCAGATGCTGTCTCTGAGCTGACAGCCTTATCCTTTTTTTTATGTTGGAGGGCATGGAGGACAGTCCCTCTTCTCCAGAACCACTAGAGTAATTATCTCAAGAGAACTTGGTGCTTATGGATTCTTCCTTCACAGAAAGCCTGGCCAGACTCACAACAAATTGTATCCAGCCTGGAAGTTTTGGTTTTAATGTGGAGTTTTTAATATAATCTTTTGTTATTCACTGCGTTGACTTTTGTCTTCTTTGAAGAAGATCACAAGAAATGTTTTAAGGACTCTGATAGTACCGCAAATAAATAATGTTGATCCGCTAATACATGGATAAGTGCTTGACAAGGAAGATGTTGGAGAAAGAGGGAACCTAATCTTCAGGTAGATGCCTATCAATGAGATGCGTCTAGCAATGTGATAATCAGTAGATGAGGGTCTTGAATGAGCCCTCAGCTTTGTTCACATTTGGCAACTTGTTCGGAATGATTTTTCATTCCAGCTTGAGAGAAAGGCTTCAAATTTTTCAACTTTTAGCCTACAGGAAAGCCAAACAGGAATGATTTCTTCTGCATATATGTATATATAGATATGTAAATTCTGTGTGTGTATATATATACAGACAAAAGTGTTTTGCTAACCACTGTGTTTCCAGTAGACTTTCAATGACAGTAACTCTTCAGTTTCCAAAGCAGAAGCAAATGTAGGTCTCTCTTTTCTCTGTCCCGTGCAACATTTAAAAGTAGCTTTGGGGACCAAAAAACGCCCAGACACACCATTTTTGAGACATGATCTTCAGTTATCTGAGTTTTATTTATTATCCAGAGATTATAAAGATGGTGAAATTTGTGACTTGAGTCAAAATACTGAAATATTTCACGGCAGGTATTTTAAGGCAAGTCTTAATTACAGTGAAAGTGTTCTCCCCAAATTCCAGGCATTTTAATTTTCTTGTTGGCAATTTTCAACTATGTGTGACTGTCATAAGCAATGTAAAAACCTGTAAAGGTGTTTGTTAATGTATGTGTGAATGGCTGATGCCTTGTTCCTCTTCATGTCACTAAAGCAGATTGCTCTTGGGCCTTGCATTATTGTTGCGTGAGCGTGTTCGTGTGAAGCAGTCTCTTTGTGTTTTGTGCCCACTCTGGAGAAGACTGCGCATATGGTGCACCTCAGAAGGGATTAATTTAGAGGCAGATGCATAGTCTTACTTGGACTACCACGGGAGGCATCATGTTATCTGAAGCATAAAGCTGCTGTTTGCTCTTGCAAGGGTGGCAGAGTTCAGCATCATCCTTAATGCAAATATACAGCCCAAGGGCTATTCTGCTGCTTTGAGGCTAGAATAGGATGATTCTGCATCCATTCTCCAAACCCTGAAGGGCACTGCTGAGCATTCTTACTGCTGGGGATTTGTGCATGAGCAGAAGAATTATCTTTCTAATTCCTTAGATGATTGGAGTAGCAGATGTAGCATTTGGGGTATAATAGCACATTTGTGTGATGCAAGCTCCTCTGATGTGGTCTGACAGTATGAAAAGTATGCTGATAATCTGGATCTTATCTGACATTTCCTATGCTGGAGTAAAACAGCAGTGAATTTAAACAGAAGGATTGGAGTAAACAAAAGTTTTCAAATATATGATTTACTATTTTCAAAGGAAGTGAGTATCAGAAAGTTTGGGAAGTTTAGATGTTTGGCTTTGTTGTTTGGGTTTTTTTTTTAGTTGAAAAGGAGAAGGTGGAAGAGTTTCAAGTAAAATTGCCTGTATTTGTTGTCCTTATTAACTTAACTTTTACAAAGCTATATAATCAGTATTCTTTGCATGGTATAAGCATTGTATTGTACAGGCACAGAAACACTGAGGAGAAGCACGTGTTCAACATAAGCTATACACTTAGCTCAGATAGAGCAAATCTCCAAACGTTTTGTCATATTTCTCTTGTCCTATGATCTCTTCTGCCATTTGTTTTCTGCAATGAAATGAGGACAAGAGGCTAAGTCTAACTAAATATGCAACACACCATTGCAGTGCTCTGTACCCTTCTAGTCTTCCAAAAAAAATGATGCTAAGAAGTTGCAGCCAATATACCTGACTTTCTTAATAAGGGAAGGCTTGTGTAGGCTACATTTCACAGGAGAGGAAATATCCTTTGATTTTCAAGATGTGCATGTCTTCTGTACCTTGGCACCTTCTTCTGAAACTGGGAGAAAGGCTGCCTCTGTGTGGCACAACTGAGTTAGGAAAGCTCAGTAGAGAGAGTAGGCCAGACTAGCTGGTGTTAGGATCTTAGGTTTTGTCACTGTCAGGTAGGAAACCTTAATTCCAAATGTATCTTGGACACAGAGCACTGTGCAGAAAGATTACCTTCTCCTTAACTTAAGTCTTTAAGCAGGAATTTTGCAGGGTCTGGAGAAAAGACTCATTACATTTCTGAGTAGAGATGCAAACAAGGCACAAGTACCTTGGGTCACTGCTCAGTTCTGACACCAACATCCAACTTCTATTGTTTGTGTGAGGGGATATCCCAGTGTTAAAAACTGAGCTTCTGGACAAGTGAACTTTCTAGTCATGATGCAGGTGAAAGAAGTGGCCTAGATTATGCTTTGAAGTACACAGAGTGGCTGGGAAATGAACAGTGAGTGTTGATAGATATGGTGTCTGAACCAATCATTTCCAGTTCCTTATGGTGAGAACGTCTTAATTACCTACCTGCCTTGCTGACCTTGTGAAAATGAATAGAGACAAGATAACATTATTAAACCAAAGTCAATCTACGAAAAGGTTCTTTTTCTCCTGAGCATTGGAAAAAAAAATGTGACAGAGTGCAGTTTGAGTATATTACAATGTCTGTCTTCCTAACGCCTCTCTTTTTCCCAAAAAATGTAATTGAAACAACATTGACATGAACATGATAATGAACATGTACTGGAAAGACAGTTCTTGGTGTGCAAGCTCTGTGTTTGCTCTTTTCCCTGAACGTGACTTAGATTCATCCCTTAGAAACTTTTTAGTCATCTAGTGGGTGGGAGAGAAACAAAAGATAGATCCTGAATTCATTGATGGGATCCCTTTACAGCACTGCTGAGAAAGTGTTAGGCTGATGGAACAAACACTGCACAATACAGAGTTCTCCTTCTCATTGCATTCCTATCATAGGAAATACTATGTTCTTGACCCACTTTTCTTCTAATGGGACAGACAAGTAGGTGAATACAATTTTTGGTGTAAAGTTCTGAGGCAACTGCAGCTGACTGGTAGTTCTGGGGATTTCAGTAACAGAACTGGAAAAAATACTAGTGACTCCTGTCATGGTTGCCCATGTTAGTCAATTTATCTTGAAACAAGTGACCGGCTTCTCTTCAGGTGGTCAGTGACCATGAGTGATGCTTCTTTCTTCTTTCCAGTGATAGCAAATCCAAACCTGTTAACTTCCATCTTTCTGTTATTCTTCTTTGCTTAATGGGTATATGCACTACGTTGTTGAGAGTAATTTCCACGTTCTTACAAGATGCTTCCCATCTGCTTGCACAAATAGCTTCAAAATTTGATTCTACAATATCTGCATGTTCAATCCCTTAACTTGCATCCCTTTCTAGCCCATAATGGGATGGAGGTAAATTCGTTTTATATTAAGAAATAATACATAAATTGTAGTCTTGTACTTTCCCTACTATTCCCTGCTTTTTCCTACTGGGAACAAGAAACTTCCAGTTTTGGATATGTGACATCTGTATGCATAAATATGCAAAGTAAAATATAATATAACAACAGAACATGTCCATAGATTGAATCTTTTCCCAGAATAATTACAATTTCTGTCTATTTCTTCATCCCTGAAGAAGTTCATAAACCTTTTTTTTTTTTTTTAAAATCTATATACTTGTATTCCATTTGGTTAATACTATGTTGCTAATATTGCACCTAAACAACTGAAAAATAACAAAAAAACCCTATAAATTGTGAGAAACACAAGAATTGCATGAGGTAAGTGCTGCTACATCTTTCCCAAGAAATTACATCCAGTGGGTTGTTGTCAGTCGATCTATGCAGAAGGAAGCCTTACACCTCAGCCTCTGAACAGATCATACAAATGGAAAGCCTGGAAATAGGATGAACGGAATGTTTATTCAGAAGGCTGAATTGGAGGGCCATTTAGGAGAAATCTGGGTTCACAACAGAGTGAGAAGTTGGAAGACAATATCTGAAACATTAGGTTTTGTAGATCTTGGAAATGCCACAGTCAGCCTTCACAAGCCTATCTATTTTGATCATCTCAGTTGAGAGCATTTCAACCTTTTTGTATCACCATTGTTTATGGAAAATTAAGTCTTTGCCTCTGCTGCTTCTTCACTACAAAGCATGCCTTTTAACCCACCTAAATTGCATATGCATATAAACTCTGCTTAACCCTCTCAGAATTACTAGCACTTCTTGGGTTTTTGGTTTGTTTGGTGTTTGGTTTTTGGTTTGTTTTTTTTTTTGGCCTGATTTTATAACTGGAGATGGAACATTACCTACATTTTTAGAAATTGTGCTTTCAAGCAGGGTATAGTACAAACCCGGCATTGCCATCTGGATGAACACTTGTTTTTTTTTTTTTCATTTCCTGATTACTCTGTTTTCCTTTGCATCTGAGACTGTTGAAAATGGCCAGGAGTTTCACAGCTGAGAAAGCCATCAGCATCCACAGTGATCAATACTGCTTGTTTTGCATGCTAATCTGAGGAAGTTCCCTAATGAGTATGGAAACTCAAGGTTCTTTCTAGAAAACAAACATTTAAATCCTAAACTTAACACCAAAGCCAATTTTGCTCCCAAAATAACATCCATAGAAATTCTCTTTCTTTTTAGACAAGTAAATTTATTTGTGTCCAAAGGATGTAATAAATAATGCCTAGAGATGTTATATAAGTGAAAATATCATCTGTGTGTGTGTAGAGATTAATAAAGTATCATTAAATTAGTCCCCATCTTCCTCCCACATTATTTCTAGCTTTTAAGGAAGAAAAAAAAACATATTGATCTATGGTTGTACACCTTCTAGGTATCCATCCTGTCAAGTTGCTGTTGTTTTTGCTAATATCTTTAATGTTAATTAACACACTCATAGTGCATTGCTTGGTGACTCTTTTGTGAGTATTACAGTTATTATCATTGTTGGTTTTTTTTTTCTAGAGGAAGGAACATGTTTGCTTTCAATGATGAAGTTAAGTCTGAGGGTACAAAATTTCACACTGCTTTTAACAGCTTAATAAAATTAGATCATAAATTTTTCTGGACTTTGACATGAGATCCTAAAATATCGTCTCTTTTACAATGAGAAAATGGACACAATGCAGGAATTTTCTAATGTTCTAATTGAGGTTATAGTAGTTCTTTATGATCTGATTAATTTCTTTTACTTTTTTTTTTGCATTAATGAAAGGTAGAAAAATCTGTAGTAGGTCCAAAAATATCTTCTGTCTTTTCTGAAACAACTACTACTTATTCCTTACAATCCTACAAAATTGTCCTTGATATTCTACCTCTTTTTTTTTTTTCCTACTATTTTTGGAAGATCTTGCTCATTCTTTTAAAACTAATTTTTAATAGATAAGATTACTCTATCCTTTACTGACTTCTATGAAATTCACCAATGTTCTGCTCAGCATAGGAATTATAACTTTATACTCTTGCCTTGTATTTTCTGTAAATATGGACATTACTGCTGATGATTAAATATTCCCAGCTTCACTGAAAAGTGAGTCCTGTAAAACTATGGTAATATTCTAGATATTAATAGTAAGGGGAAGTGTTGGTATTTCAGTCTTCTATATGTCACTTCCTGAATTAGGGCAATATCCCTCCATCAAATGCCCCCATTTCCTCCTATCCTTCTCAGCTGGTCTTAATTTTTACCTTTTCTTTTCCATTTTACTTACCATTTCCCACTATTGCTGTTCTTTCCTGTGATGCCTTTTCCATCCTTCCTCTCCTTTTGTTTTTATTTTCCTGACCTACTTCTAATAGCAAGTTTTAATCTATGTTTGCTCTTATGAAAGTCGTCTTAGATGTTAAACTTCATTCCCACCCAAAGACAGAAAAGAGTTGATGTGAGGTTGACATGTCACATTTCTCTGAAGGCAGAGGGTTGTTAACCTTTCTTTTCCTCCGTTGTTTATACTCAGGTTCCCTCCTTGCAGTAACTTTCCAAGGACTGTGTGCTATTTTGAATTGTGTTTTCTTACAATTATTCAACTCCTGGTTGAGGTATTTTGGGCTAGAGGGACTGTGAATTCAAAATTCACTTTAAAAACTCACTCTAAACCCCATCTTTAATGACAGAACTAATAATATTCTGAAACATGAGCTGAATTTTCTTGCTTTTTTTTCTTTTTTTTCTTCTTTTATTTTATGAAGTGCTACTGTTTGGAAGGAGAATTTCCATTCTGTGAAATTATTGATGTGGATTCCCTAGTTATTTGATTAATACATATCTGTACTTTTCAGTAAAATATTTTATTGTGGTGTCAGTCACTTTTACTTTAATCCTTTTTTACATAAAACATCTACATAATATATTAAAATGATATGTTTTTCAGAGAGTATTTTTTAATGAGAAGCAAAGAAAATCAAAACTATTTGAAACATAGAAACGGTTTGAAAGTCAAAGATAATTTAAAAGGAAGGCTCCTTAGAAAACCGACAGGAGTTCAGACACCAATACAGGAAAACTTTGAAGAAATGATGCTGGGAAGAGGGAAATGTGAAATGGACTACAAATGCAGTTATTATGCTCTTGAGTTTGAGCCTTTCTATATGAACCTCCTGGCCACAAGGAAAATGTTAGTTCAATGTTTTAAAGCTTATAATTTTCTTCAACACAGAGCAACATTAAACACCAACAGATTTTTGTTGTCAACATTTCAGTCTTCACACTGAACTCCTGAGTATCTTTCTTGATGTTCAATATTTACTCTGGAGGACAACTGTAATTTCTGGAATCACCAGATGTTATGCACTTCCTGATTCAAAGTGCCATTTTGGAATTTTGTCTCAACTTTGGTAATTTCAGTCAAGTAGATCCTGAAATTACCTATAGCGTATTGTCTTTTTGGGTACATGGAGTTGCCTTTGTTCTTTGTCAGAGTGAAAAATACCTTTTTTTTCCAATAATAAACATGCTCATTTCTGATAAAAACATTTTTTTTTCTTCTTGATTAAGTCTCTTATTGCATTTTTGGGACCTATTATCATGTTCTTTTCTCTTCTGCTCCTTTTCATTTCCCCCTATCTGTTTGAAGCACTCAGGCAGAAGAGACTTTCCAGCCTGTGCCTCCCCAAGTAGAGTTTCTATCATCCATTCTGTTGAAAAATGACCTTTGAAGTCCTGACGCTACTTCCTTTCATTTGCAATAAATGCTCCTTATTAAAGTCCTGATTTTTCTGTTGCTCACAGCAACATTGTCAACAACGGTACAAATTCTACAGAACATGGAAAACAGGGAGGCTTTGCCCTTGTTCCATGTGCATATAGAGTTTATTTCATAGGGACTTGCTGAAGTTGAGGGGAGGGGAGAAAACATTTATTTGATGCTGTTGCACCCATTAAAAGCAATTTACCTTACTGGCCATGGTTGTATTGCTGTCTCTGAGGGATGAAAACAGATTTTTAGTTCAAGAAAAATCTCGAGGAGGCAGAAGCCGTAGATGGCCCATGGGTTTGTCTGAAGATAAGGTACCACATAAAAGGTCAAACCAAACCAAATGGAAAGAAAGAGTCAAGGAGGTGTCTTAGTCCAAAGTCTGGATAAATAGTGTTATTTCACTTACCTGTACAGGTTTTTTTTTAATGAATAAACACTGAAAATATATCGTAGAATTTCAGCCACCACTGAAATACCAGCAAAATCCATGAGCATTAGGTTTTGCACCAGAACACTCAGGATAGTATGGGATATCCAAGGAGGCATGGATTTTCCTTCTCCCTAAGTACTGATGCAGCTTCACCTTTTTATCTGTGGAGACATCCTTCAGTGGACCTATCAAGACAATTTTCATTGCTGTGTGTCATTCAGGTCATGTAGACTTTGTGCCTTCTCACCACTTTGCCATGGGGATCCCACACTTTTAGAGTGATCCCTTCTTTGCACAGTTTCTTTATCATCGGCAATCGATGTGTTGTAAGCACAGCAAGCTGACACTTTCTTGAAGGCAGATCAGATATTCCTTCTCCCAGCACACAGGAAGTTTAGGGTGCATCTCATGGGTGGTTTCCCCACATCTTTACAGACTGTAGGCAAGAGTAAGGCTGATACGCAGCCTCCAAACAGCATTTCACTGAAGATAAAGCAGAGGTTTAAACACCTGGTGTGGGCTCCTGCACACATGTGAACTCTTCTGACAGTCTTGACCAGGAACATTCAACAGTGACCTCATCCACTGCTTATCTGATATAATTTACAGTGGGGATACAGCTCCCTGTGCTCTATCATTCATCTTATCACTTCCAAACTCAGTGTTCATTTTATCACAGTCAAATTCAGCAGCAGACTTCTGCCATGGGAAAGACGAAAAAAGTCAGATGATTTCACATGTGACATGTTCAGTGTACTCTTTATGCACATATAGAAAATATGCATATGTGCTAGAGGTTATGGTATCTGATGCTGTACTCACTGTTCCCAATTCTGCAGCTAAACTCGTGAAATCACAAGACAGTTTTAGGTATTGAACTTATTCCTTTGGTTTCTGCAGTGAGGGTAGACTGCTGCCTACTGAATTTTTAAGCATTTTAAGAAATAATAGGCATAAGATTGAGCAATGATCCTATTTATACATTTTGCTTTAAAAAAAAAAAAAACAAAACATTCCTTCTTTATTCCTAAGGTTTCTTAAAGATATTGTGTATATTCAAGGCATACTAAATTCATAGACTGTGATCTTGAATTTTCTTTTATTTTCAGCTACATGTTGTTTGCTCGTATGACCTAGAAAATAGTTTCCCTTATTTTTCCTTCCTCCTACTCTTAACATCCATTCTGATCACTTAGCATAACAAAAGGATTCTCAAGCTGTCTTTAGTGTAACTAAACCCCTCAGCTCAAAATCCCTAAAAGCAAACGATTTTTATGGAAATTTATTTTGGCACTGCATCTTTCAAAAACTCTTCTTGCATTAGCCAAAGAGGGATTTACATTAGTTCTCCAGCTTCTAGTGTTGAGAAGTCGATGAACAGAAAGTAGGAACAGTGTATGATCTAATGAGCAGTTGCCAATATTTCAAAGTGTCTGTTCATTCAGCTGAGCCTTTTACATCCTTGAAGGGTGACAAGAGTAACAGTAATAGAATCTATCTGGTGTGAAATATGTCCATTTGAGTACAAATAGCTGAAAGACAGATGCTTTTTTAAGCGAAATGATCATGTACATGAAAAGGCACTTTGAATTCTTAACAAAACTGAGAATAAAACCTAGCAGATTGAATCTTGATTATGTTTTATGCAGTACATAAATGTATCGTGTCAGCTTTTATTGTTAACAGATGTCTGCATCTGGGTCTTTTTTTTTTCTGAAGTTGTTGTAGTAATTGCATGGAACTGCTGTTGTCCATCTCTTGGATAGTTCTCTCCGTAGATCTTAATGCTCTTTCTGAATATGAGGCAGTAGACATTCAGGTGCACAGTTGCCTACTTTTCTATCATAACCGGTTTGTGGTGAGTCTTGTACTAAGTCAGCCTAACACAGGGGTGGTTTATATTGCTCATGGAATAAGAGTTCATTTACAGAAATGACACAATCCCATCTTTCCTTGGGACATCTCATTTAAGCAGCCGTGGGTAACACCAAAGCCATAATGTTGTATCAAGAATGGAGAAGCTACCTGATGTGAAAACAAATAGCAGCAAACAACCATGGTCAGAAGTTTACTGTTAATTTACATGATTATCAGTGGAGCTTTACTGGTGTGACAGGGTCTTCAGAGCAGGGAGGGAAGAGACAGCTCATTGATTTGTCTGTTTCCACTGTGTGGTGGCTCTGAGCTGGAAGCACCATTAGACTTCATGAGATATCACTACGCTCCTCTGAATCAAGAGTAACAGCTAATGTTTATACTGACATTACTACTCTTTGTTGTCAAAAAGACTGTTCAGGAACCTGTGGTTTCATCTAGTACGCTCGATAAGGGAACTGGTAGGTTACTATATTGGGGCCTATCTAGTTATAATTTGACTCCACTGGAACATGTGTCACCCTGAGGAACACTGCTCGTAACCAGTTACCTGTTAGACTTTGAACTATTGATGGCTACGTTTTCAGATCCAGCCACTTCTTCAGCCACCTGGAAGTCTGTCCAGTTTGTCACTTTCCAATTTGGTCAGAAGGACATTGTGAAAGGAAAAAAAAAAAAAAAATGAGATCACTCACCCACTTACCTCATGCATGCAAGCAGATCTTCTCTGCACTGGTGCTTATTTAGGCTAACAGTTGTTTTTCATCTGTCGTGAGTGCTGATTTAGGATCCTGCCGACTACGCCAATTTGTAGCAAACTTCAATCTGCAGAAGTATGAAAAGGAAAGTGGCTGATTTTCTTCAGCCTTGTCCACTTTATTCTTAGAAGCCAATGTTCTGCCACGAGAAATTCCCTGCCAAATATTTTGAGGAATTTCTCTATCCAGTCTTGAGTTTCCAGCAGCCGAGATAGTGCTCCATGGGCAAAGAGTTGTCAGCAAAAAAAAAGCCCTCCTCCATGTTTTTATGCCAGCAGTGTAGTGATAATAAACCTCTTTCCAGCTTTGTGGGAGGCTGTTCTCCTACTTCATGGACTTAGGCTGTAAAAGATGTTATCAAAACTAATTTACAGAAAAACTGAGCTGACACCAGCCCCACACTTTCCCTCAGTATCTGACTTGCTGTACTAACCAGCATGTTGGATAAAAGTCTTTTCAAGGTTGGGTTGCTGTTGTTGCTAGGCTACCAGCCTGATGCAGAAGTTTAGATGGATATTTACATTATTGCCTCAATTGCCTTTCCCCCCCCAAACCATTAATATCTTATAAAATATAAAGTTCTGCAGACAGTACCAGCGTATTTTCTTTTGATTGCAAGGGGAAGTATGCCGTGAAAATCAGCATCATCTGCAAGGTGTCTGAGCTATTTTTCCTCACTCTAGTAGCGACACAGGCTGCAGTGTCTTGTATCTGAAAAACATGTGTACTACTGCCTTGTACAGCAGCCAGGCTGCTGGTGGACAGCAGTCATAAAAGACAGTCGTTCTCCTGTGTTATCACTGGACAGGAAGATAACCCTGGGAAAGAAAACATTTTTCTGTTTGCCATTTGCTCTCCAGGGCTACATGTGTACTATCAAAATTAAACAGCGGTGGGAAACAGGCAATGTGGGCACTAAGCCATACAATTAATTTTTTTAGCATGATCCCTGGCATGGTTTTATCTATGCTGACTAGCTCTCCTCCTGACAATGACAAGGCAAAATTTGGTGCTAGCCCATGCAAAGTCTGTTCTCAATAGGCAGATTACACATATGGCCACCTAATTCCCAGAGTAGGAAATTAATTAAATAATGTGGATCTGAGCTGTTTCACTTGGCCAGAAAATAGTCCTTAAGAGAGCATAATAAAAGATTCCGTGCATCGCAACTGTTGACTAGCTGGTATTTATGGATCTCTCTGATCCTATCCAAATTTTTGTTGCTTCACTCATACACATGTCCACATACATGGTTAAGAAATGTTATGGAGCTTTAGGACTTTTTAGAAAATTAACCCATTCACAATACAAAAGCAATTCCTCATAACGATCCTCAGACTCTAAAGATCATCTTCTCCTTATAAAGGTGAGCCTTTGAGATTCAAGTCATGTTCAAGGTGATTACCTCAACTTTCAGCAGAAGGAGGCTGAGAGGGCATTGGTTTAAGACATGACAGTTCACGCACCAGCTGATTATATTTCTGAAGCTTGAAGAGACATTTGGCCTAATAATGTTTTTAGAGCACAGTATTCTGACCCGAAGAACTTTAAACTTCTCTGGCTCTGAGAGCGCTCTGGCTTTCGTTGGGAGTCTGCTATCAGATCTGCAAGTCAGAGACTACAGTGACTCCTCTGTCCGCTCCTCATTAGGTACAGACTTACCGTTTATTCAGGGGAGTGGCAATGAGTCAGAGAAATAAGGAAATCTCTCTTCAGTTCTCGGACTGCTTGAAAAGGTACCTCTTCCTTGCTACCATACTTATAACATTCAGCAGTTTTGAAGATAATCCATGAATGCTGCTGTTCCATATGGATGCCGTATGCTACATATGTTGCATATTACGATGTTGGTATTTGGTTTGTGTTAGTCACAAACCTGGGCTGAGTATTGGTTTCTGTATTTTTCACACCTGCTAATACATGACCTATGGTTTAACTACAGCTGTCACTTCAATTATGATTTACAGTGATGTTTTCACTCTTTGCCCGGCAGGGAATGAAACTGTGATCCACATACAAAATCTTTTCCATCCAAGGACACAACAAAACATGTTTTGTATCTTTGTCATGTCCAGCTACTGCTGTATGTAACTGTCACTTCCTTTCTTTTAAAGCTTTTAAGCAGCGTTAGCTTTTTCCCATGTGTCAGGCTCACTGGATCACATCTCCTGAGGTGAAGAAAACAGCAGATCATGGAAACAAGGAAACTTTCACACTGAAGACCAATTTGCTTATGAAATGCTGAATGTGACCATTAAGGCATCAAAGTCTGCAGTAGAAGTACAAAAATCATGTTACGTAGCTGGCTAAATTAGATTTGTTGGTTCACTCTAAATGGGTCAAACTTAGCTAAAGAGACATATATTTAATAGATTCTATAGAGTAAGTAATATTGGTACAGACTGAGATGGAATATTGCCTGCTTTACATTGCCATAACCACTAATCATTTTTCTTAATGCAGTTATTTACTTAAAAAGAATCATAGAATTGTCAGGGTTGGAAGGGACCTTTAAAGGTCATAAAGTCCAACCCCCCTGCAAAAAGATGCACTCATTCATGCCATTGTGAATATTGAGTTCAGGTCTGAATTCATTAAGCCAAAGGTAAAACTCTGAAGTATCTAATGGCTGCTGAACTTAAAATCATATATTCTTTTCTCATTCTCAACTTTCATCTCTTCCCCTGCTATTTGATGTCCTTAATAGAAATACGGTATCTGCCGTCCTTCAAGAGTTTGTTGCACAGAATTACAGAGGGATGCCTGGATCCCCTCAGGAGGGTGCACCAATTAATAGGACAAGATGTTTTGTGCAAGTGTCTGACACTGCGCATCCAGCACTGAGAAGGCAATTAAAGAAAGAGAAATAGTACTCGTAGGTATAAACAGAAGGGTGTAGTTTATTCATAACTATTAATGCGTTGTCCTCTGTCAAGATTGTGTCTAGCTTTTTTTCTTCACTCAACATGATTTCTCCAGGTGACATTGTTCAGCTATTTCACCTTCCGCAGGAGACATTGTCAGAAGCTGAAATTCTTAACAACTAGCCTACACAAGAAACGTTTGGTATTTGCAGCTACAAGCCTGCATTACAATTCTGTAATATTGCCCACCTGGTGAACGTAAATTCAGTGAGAATCAGAAGAAGAAACTATAAAGGCTTATTTATTTATTTATTTATTTTGCTCTGCTACTGAGGACAACTAATAAGTAAATAATTTACAACACATACACCTTCCATAGAAAATGTACCTAGCGTACATTTAAGAATTTTTTTCCTCAAGAAGGCATTGTGCTGAATAAAAAATGGGACACAGATTTAAGTGGACTTTGACTGACGTTCATGGCAATGAGGAAATCTAGGGAGAGATATTCAGGTATGAACAACCTGTTCTTCTAAAAGATGCGAAAGAAAGAGCATTTTCCTCTCAAAATATCTTTTTTTTTAAGTTAAATTATGTTTACTGTCTTTGTGGAAAAGGTAAAAGGCTGGAGCTCTGATTTCCTCCTGCTGTGTCAGAAACTTTTCCTGTAAAAGATATTTATCATATAGTCTTTCTCTTCTTTCCTATTAAAAACCAAGACAGGAAAAAAGCCCATTAATGGTTGCCCAAATCTTGTAGTTAGATCTAGCTCTGCATTTCTTTTTTTTATGAGCTGGATGGTGGGGCTGAAAACAAATATATAAAATGAAATGGAAAACACTGCAAAAGCAAAGCTTCCAAGCCTTAATGTTTTCATGAACTCAGTCTCACTGTCTTTTTGGCAGAGGATATGGGGAGAGCTTTCCACTGACAACCCACCTTGCAGAAAAGCTGGAGGATGCTAGAATCATAGAATCATAGAATAGTTTGGGTTGGAAGGGACCTTTAAAGGTCATCTACTCCAACCATCCTGCAAGGAGCAGGGACATCTCCAACCAGATCAGGTTGTTCAGAGGCCTGTCCAACCTGGCCTTGAATGTTTCCAGGGATGGGGCATCCACCACCTCTCTGGGCAACCTGGGCCAGTGTTCCACCACCCTCATGGTAAATTTTTTTTCCTTATATCAAGTCTGAATCTGCTTCCTTCTGTTTTAATACCATTACCCCTTGTCCTATCACAACAGGCCCTGCTAAAGATTTTCTCCCCATTTTCCTAATAAACCCCCTTTAGGAGGGCTATACATTATGCTAACAAAGCTCCAGCTTTTGTGGTAATGACCCGTCTGAACCCATCTGATGGGAACACACTAAGGGACACCCTTTTACTGGTATATCTGTTTCCACTGCACCTTTTTTTTTTGAGTTAACTCCATATTTGCTTGATCCTTCCTCATTTCAGCAGTCAAAGCCAGTGAAGTCACCTCAGCGCCTCTTCCTTATATCCTACCCTCTTTCTGACTGAGCCACCTCTGTCCTTGGCTGGTCTGGGTCAGAATGTGACTTAGAGCCTAAAGCCACCCTAT